>CAUYQV010022584.1:0-11413 GCA_963574575.1 Galagoides demidoff
CCACAGGCTCCGAGCCCATACATTTAATTTATGTAATGGAAGATCATAGATAGCAAATAGCCCTTCTGTTGTTGAAACCATCTTTTTTTTTTTTTTTTTTGAGGCGGAGCCTCAAGCTATCCCCCTGGGTAGAGTACCATGGCATCAGAGCTCATAGCAACCTCCAACTCCTGGGCTCAAGCGAGTCTCCTGCCTCAGCCTCCCAAGTAGCTGGGACCACAGGCGCCCGCCACAACGCCCGGCCATTATTTGGTTGCAGCCAGCATTGTTGTTTGGCGGGCTGGGCTGGGGATTGGAACCCGCCACCTTAGGTGTACGTGGCTGGCGCCTTAGCCAACTGAGCCACAGGCGCCGAGCCATTTTTTTTTTTTTTGCATTTTTAATCATCATAATAATCCTATGAACAGGGTAACCTTTCTATTCTATTTCTCTCATAAGCCCCAGAAAGGTTAACTTGCCTAACATCACGCAGCCAGTTAAGAGGCAGAGCTAGGATTACAACCAGTCTATGCTCTCATTGTCAACCCATCCTGCCACTCTCACTGTCCTATAACCAAGTACAAGTGAACTCCAATTTATGTGCCAGTAGTGTCAAAAGCTCCCTTGTAAGCTAATGTTTCAAGTTCCAAATGCGTTTTCCCCTCCCCCCAAAATACTGCAGATCAGGTTTGGTTCCTCATGCAAAACTGTTCCTATTTAACTCACATCCTGGCTGATTCAGAAGAACTATGGCCTCAAGACCAATGTCCCTCTAGGCAGAGGATGGTGCACAGATTTAATCTCCCAACCCAATTCCAACTAATTGCTGTGGCTCCATGGAGAAGAATTCTGAGGCTGGTGTCAGCAGGAAAACATACTAGGATCAATTAATGATGTCTGCCATGGATGGAACAGTGGGAAAAGAGGCCTGAAAACCAAAATATTTTCCATCTCTGCTTCAGGTGCTTTTCCACCCTGACACTAAGCTGTGAGGTAAGGCTGGAGACCTTGACACAGAGGACTTCTCAATCTTGAGCCCTGGGGAGTCCAGGGAGTTGGGGAAGGGGACAGGGCAGGAAATTGGATAGCGGAGAGAGAGAGGGAGGCCCTGAGTGAGTCTTCAGTGACAGTGTGGGAGGGACTGATGAAATCCACGGCTGTGGCAGCTCTGATGAGGGGATAACAGCTGTTCAGAAGTATGGATAATTTATAAGTCAACTACTCCTATGTTAGCAACGCCTGCCAAGCTCTTCTCACATCGTGAACATCAGTCCGTGATACGCTCACTAGCAAGCCTTAGGGAGGTAAGGCATTTCAAGAAGCTGGCCTCGGAATAGTTAAATGACTCTACTGAGGAAGGTAGTGAGGTCCAGAACATCCGTCATGAGTTAAATATAAAAGCAATGTCAGAATAAAATGAAAATGAGTACACAAGACCCAGCAATATTGTCCCACAAACCACCAGCTTACGTGTAGGACTGTTAAACTGAGGTTTGGGATGGATGGGTGGATCCTCACTCATACAGCTGAGGTTTTCAGAAGGGACATTAGGATACAAACCACTTTGCCTGTGGTTTGCTGAGGACTTGTTTCTCGGCACACACTAGAGAAAAACAAATGTTTGAAGCTGAAAGAGAGTCCCAAGCTAGGTTGCATTTAAGAGAGTACTGTAGTCCGGCAGGCCCCCAAATGTCATGTCAGCTTTCGAAGGCATTTCACAGTTGCTGTAACAGCACTGTTGGAGCGAAGCCAAGCAGCTTCAGAAGAAGCCTAGTCCCTTAGACATAGATGACACTGCCAAGAACAAAATAAAAAAGGGCCATTGCCTAGCTTGGCATCTGGGTCCTGCAGCTGCCAAATCATATCCATTAACCATGCCAAAGTAATCCGTGGAGAAATTCCCAATGAGAGGCCCACTGGCCCAGCAAGCTAGAAAATTGCCTATGATCTAGGAGAGCGGTGGGTTCTAGTTCGCCAGTGTCTGTGGAGATTGCCAGATAACTTTAAGCAAGTCAGCAGAAGGATTTTAGGTCCTATCTCTTGTTGATAAAATCGGTACTCTGTGTGTGACTGTGTGTGTGTGGTGGTGGGGGAGGTGGGGTGACCAGTTGGAGGAGTGAGAGGAGACAGAGAGAAGGAAATGGGAAGGGTGAAGAGAAGAAAGCCGTTTCCTAATTTCTTTTCCTGGTGTGATGGGAAACTGAGATAGGGTGATTGAAATCTCACCCTAAAGGAAGAAAAGTCATGCCTATTCAGCTGGGGGTCAGGGGAAGGGAAGCAAAGTAAAAACTCACAAAAGTTGGCCACGCCAGGCAGAAGCTCCTCTCCCACCTGCACATCTGCCTTGGGCTTTTCTTCCTTTCGGATTGCTGCAAGAAAACAGATGGCTGCAGAAGCCTGAATTTTAAATTTATGAATGGAAATTTCAACAGATGTTAGCAATCAAGATGGCATATAAGAATTTTTTTCATACCATGTTTACAGCCTAGCCTCCTTCACATAAATGGGAGAGGGGGTCATAAAAAGGGTAGTTTTTGATCTCGGGGACAGCCTGGATCCAGCATGGTGATTATGGGGCACAATGACGGAAATATTGAAAGAACAAAGGAAGAAAACACTAATCAACTCCCGGTATAAATGCTAAATATTTATCTGCAAAATGCTAAAATGTACTTGCAAGAAAACCATCAGTTTATCAGAGTACTTTCTGCGGGTGAAGTTCAAGCTTGAGGTTTTAACAAGTATCTGTGGACACCTAGTTACTTGGATTCTGTTTACAGTTTTGACACAACATAGATTTTTTGTTTTGTTTTGCTTGGCTGAAGGTCTCAGACATATGGAGTCCTATCAAATTTCATAGAGAAAGCAAGTGGAAGGCTAGCAGCAGAGATCGGATGGTGCGTGCAGTGTTAGGAACTGGGCTGTGCACAGAGATGGCAAAATGAATCAGATTTGATCTAGGTCCTCCATACTCTTAGACCTAAGACCAGAACAAAGTACAGTATTAAAGATTAATACTCTTAGAGCACAAGACCAGAACAAAGTATAGATTAAAGATCGTAGGAATAAAGAGAAGGGAACTGGATGACGGTGCTTCCTGCTATCCTGGGAAGAGGGGAGGATTCTAGAGCTCTTAGCCATCTAGAAGAAGCAGAGTATTTGCTAACAAATCCTTTTTGTTATACTTTTAAAAAATGGGGAGGCCATGAAGTCTGGAAATATGGATCACATTATATTATTGGACATTGTACTATAATGTCAATAGCCAGTTATGTTATGTATTCACTGGGTTTCCAGGCTTTGAGGCTATCCTGGCTCCCCAGAATCTGATTACTTTCATCCACCATGATCGTCTCTCCCCTCCGGTACTGCAGTAGCTTCACTAGTCTCCCTGTTTGCATTTCTGCCAACTTCTGCCGTTCCCAATCAAGAAAGAGAGAGAGAGAGAACAATCAAAACAACAGTTCATATTTTATGTTATTAGTGACCAGGTGGAAGCAGATACTTTGACATAAGGTACTTATTAATTTGTTCAAAAATACACTCTCTGCTATGCTTCATGAGAATTTTCCTTCTTTGTGATGAAAGATCGTCTTCTGTGCTCAGCATCTGCCAACACGGCAAACCAGTGCTAAAAAGTGGATCTGGTAGTGGTTCATCTAAAAGACTTTGCTGGAAGGCAGACCCAGGGCCATCCTCTATTCTCTATCTAGTCTCCTCTTACCCACTGGTTTCACTTTCCACAGTTCAGTTACCTGCAGTCAGCTCCTGTCCAAAAATGCTAAATAAGAAATTCTAGAAATAAACAATTCAAGGTCTTAAATTGCACACCTTTCTGAGTGGAGCAATGAAACATTGTGCTGTCCTGTTCCATCCCACCTGGGAAGGGAACCCTTCCTTTGTCTGGCCTCTCCTACAATTCACATTGTAGATACCACCTGTCCTTAGTCACTTAGCAGCCACATGGGTTATCAGACTCCCTGTGGTGGTACTGCAGTGTCTGGGTTCAAGTAAGCTTTATTTTACTTCATAGTGGCCCCAACGTGCAAGAGTAGTGACGGCAAACTGGCCAAAGAGAAGCCAAGTGCCTCACTTAAGTGAGAAAGGGAAAGTTTTCAACTTAATAAGGAAAGAAAAAAAATATTCTGTGCTGTGGTTGCTAAGATCCATGGTAAGATTGAAATTGTGAAGAGTATTGTTAGAATTGTTCTTTTATTTTTTACAGTGCCCAATGTATAAATTAAACCTTATCATAGGTTATATATGTGGAGGGAAAAACACAGTACAAGGTCAAATAAAACGTAGAGATGAATCTCAAACTATTTGAGAAGCAAGAATTGCGATCCAGGGCACATACACAGACTGCGTGGTCTGTGGTATGCCCAGAGGACAACGAGAAGGTGGGAAGTTTCATAAAAAAGGAAAACATTATGTATTATTTTGAATTAAAGTTCAGTGGCACTAGGAAAGTTTCAGGAGAGCTGGCAAGCCCTGGAGAGTGATGGTGGTGGGTAAAAGTAGTCTTAGAGTCACAGCTGGCTGTTTTGGTAGCTATTAGACAAAATTAGTTTCAGGTTACTGCAGGCGGGCTTGCAGGGAATTACCTTCTTGTAGTAACGTTACGTGCTCTGAGCGCTTTTTCTCCCTGGCCCCTTGACTCTGACTTAGTTGTGTATGACAAGAATGATCCAATTTGTATGATCAACTTTCACACAGTCTAGGGTTCAGTATTTTCTATAGTTTCAGGCATCCACTGGGAGTCTGGAATGGATGTCCCACAGGTTAAGGTGGAACTACTGTACTTACCTCTGCAAATAACCTCATCTAGTCCCATGACTTTTAATACTAGCTACATGCTGTTCACTCCTCTATCAGTTGGGCCCAGGAAGGAAAACCCATGTCAGGCAGCACAATGGAGAGAATTTAATACTGGGGTCAGCTGCGAAGGTGTCAGAAAGCTGTAAGAGCAAACTGGGAAGGGTGAGAAAACCCAGAGAACAGCCACATCAGGAAGTTGCTGCCCTGCCTAGAGACAGGGAGACAAAGTATGAGTTAGGGATCGTGGGAGCTGAGCCCAGGGAGGAGGCCTGTCTGGTGGGACCCCACCCACAGGAGAGGTACAGTAATGCTAGAGAGGTATTAATGCTCCCACGGGAAAGAGAAGGGAAGCTACTCTGGCTTCTCCATTCCTCCTGACTGTGGTCTTTTGCCAGTGCCTTCCATTGGCCAAATTCTCTGAGGCCAGCTGGCAAGGAAGCTTGGGAAATGTGGTTTGCACAGGTCAACCTTGCATACCCTCTCCCTGGGTCAACCTGCACCCAAGCCATACAGAGCAGAGTGGGAAGAGCAGGGAATGAATGAGAGTGACAGGGCCAAGCATGGACTGCTCTAAATTATCATCTCCACTTTGGACTTCTCTGGGTTCCAGGTGCTTACATTCAATTGCTCCCCTGACACCTCCACTCAGGTATCTCACAGTCCTCTCTAACTTAACGTGGCCCAACAAGGTCTCTTCATTGACCACCCAGATCTCCTTGTTATTCCTCTTCTCAGAACATGATTCACCCAAGACTCAGCCAAAAATGTGGCTGCCTCTTCAATTCCTTTCTTTCCCTACTCGCTACTTCTCCCAACCTTTTAGTAAAACCTGTTAATTCCGGCACCCTAAAGAGTTGCTCTCCTGCTCCACTATGGCCACCTTAGGCCAAGCTACCACCATTTCTCCTCTAGGCAACTATACAATGATCTTCTAAATGGACAGGCAACTCCCCATCCTGTAGTGCCCCTCTATAATGCATTGTTTGGGTGGGAGTTCCTGAAGACCTTGAGGGCAAGGATAAGAAGCAAGACTTTAAGTGCTGCAAGAGCCATTCCTTGGAAATACATTATTTTTTGAAACCAGGTCTTGCTCTGTCTCCAGGGCTAGAGTGCAATGGCATCATCTTAGCTCACTGCAACCTCAGACTCTTGAGTGATCATCCTCCATCAGCCTCCCAAGTAGCTGAGGCTGTGTGCACCGTCACCCTCAGCTAATCTATTTTTTTTTTTTGTAGAGATGGGGTCTGGTCTTGAACTCCTGGCCTCAAATGATCCTTCTGCCTCAGCCTCTCAAAGTGCTAGGATTACAGGCATGAGCCACCACACCCGGCCTAATTTATCCCTTGATGAAATTAGCTTCCTTATAGAACACACAATATTAATATAAGGGTACTAAAGTGGAAGCAAGACCAAGAGGGGATTACACATCATAGCCTTCTCTTCTATCTCTTCTTCCCCTTGGTTGCAGGTTATTGGTCTTCTCCCATTCCTCTAATATGTCAAGCTTGTTCCCTCTTTAGGGCCTTCCCAAGCCTGAGATGCTTGCTCTGACTTAAGCACAACAGGCTCCACATCATTCAGGCCTTAAACCTCTTGGAAATCTTATGTGACCATAGAAATCATTGTTCACAAACATACCATCACTCTCCTTCTGGGCACAGAGTAGACTGTGCTTCGTCGTGTCCTGGATGTTTGCTGTGGCCATATGACCTGCGTTGGCCAGTGAAGTATGAGTGGACGCTTTAGGAGCCGTGTGCTTCACCCCTCTTCATTCTCCCACTGTGACTGCTAGTATTACAGACAATGGCTCTTCCATCTGCCTGAGCCCTAGAGGATGACAACTACCCAGAGCACTTTGAGACTGTTACTACAGCACACCTATTCCATCCAGGCTGTTAACAGCCCTCAGTCCTCACATCAGCCTGTATGGTGTCCACTATGGAAATTACCACCAGCTGATAAAATTTCCAGTCATTAGCTTCATTTGATTTTGTCCCACTGTGTGTTCAAGTTCAGGAAAGCGCCCTGTGAGGAGGAGTCTTTGTCTTATGTAATTCACCATGACATCTCCCACTTCTTGAGGAGTGTCCAGTGCATAATCAGTAGGCAAGTATTTGTCGATTGAACTTCTGATAGCTTGAACATACAACTATTTGTTTCTTGAATTCTATTTTGCCAACAAAACTGGAATAAATGCATCTTATGCTCAGCACGTCTGAAACACCAAAGCCTAAAGCTTCACTGTTATTTGTGGGTTGGATCCACAGCTTGGGTTACACCCTTCCAACTCTTCACAGGAAACCAAGTCTCTCCCAAAGCTGCCACGATTCCATGGTCAGAAAAGGCTCGACTAAAGAGCATACACAGCAGATAAACAAAAAAAAAAAAAAAAAAAAATCAAACCTTACAATCTTAAATCTTAAGAGTGAAGTCACCCAGAGTTAGTGGGGCAGAAATCATTTTTATACTGCTTTTACCACTAAAAGATGCTCCACCCATTTTAAAGTTTTCTATGCCAGCTAAATATAATTCCCCCAAATGGCCAGGTCTCAAATTTTGTCATAAAATGCTACAACGTAAAAGAACCTTAGAGATCGCTCAATTCAGACTCCATTTGTTATAGGCTTGATTAATTTTAAGAGGAAACCTCTTAGGGTCTCACTGTTGTCTGCCAAGAGCCTTACAACTTAGAAACTCCCATTAAAGATTGTACAGCTGAAGGCATTGCCTTTTTTGGTACTATCAAATATGTTTAAAAATATGTTTTCTACCACCCTGTTACATAATTGTCATAAATCTATAAAGAAGATTCCACTTATTCAATTAACCCTGAATATTTTTAGGTTTTATACATTTGTTCCTCACTTTAAAATTTTCCTTCGGCTTTCAAAATGTCTCAGATATTAAAGAAATACATTCTGTAAAACTATAAAGTTATTACTGTGCCCATTCCTGTAGGAACAAGCACCCTTTGTAGGACATAATCGTTCCTTTAGGGCCACCCAAGGAAGGAATTATGTTATTTATTTAGCTTGCTCTTTTCGACCCTATACTAAACAGAATGCATGCTCAACAGGGGCAGTCTAATTTGCAAAAATGTAAATTATCAAGTCACTAAACATTCCATGTGAAACTGTCAACTTTTCACATTAGGAGATTGCAATTTCTACAAAGTTATGTAACCCACATTTCATGTTATTAACCAAGTTCTAATCCTGAAGTTCAGGTACTATGCACCTGCAGCTAAAACTTAACAAAACCCCCCGAGCTCATCCCAGTTCCCCCTATAGGCTGAAAACCAGAAAGTCTGAATACTGCCAAGTCTTTCAAACACAAAGCTATATTCACACAAGGGAACTCACTTACATGTGGTTAAGAAAACAGGAGCTATTCACATTGGCTTTAATATTTATACAAGTAGTTGGTATTGTACCAAAACTTCCCTGAACTCGGTGATCATTACTACCACTTTTATAGTATTATTTACTGTATCTTAAAAATAAAATAAGCAGAAAATATACAGTTGAAGAAAACTGGATGCCAGTCTATACAATGATTTACTTTCGGCATGACAGACTTTATTTTGGCACTTTAACAAATATTTTGCTTTACAGCAGTGACAAAATATTTGCCAGAATATTTTTCTTTTCCTGGCACGGATATTCCAAGCAGTTGTTATTCTATGAATTGAATTTCACTCTGCTTTGCACAGTTAGAGGCATACCCACTACATTCTTAACCTCTGTAATTGTGGGACATAGTGTGGCTTTAAAAGGTGCTATCATTTCCTTTTAATCACTCTAAAGTGGATTGATTCTGTAAGTGATGGGGCAGGCTTTTGAGAATTAAGGCCATTAAGAATTTAAGTAAACACTGTTCTAAGTGTTGCTTAAAAAAATAATTTTTTAAAATGAATTCTGCGGCAATTCCAGGGAATGTTGTCTAAAGGAAAAGAGTCATACTTTATTAAAAGTAAATTATACGTTGAAAAAGTTGCTGGTTTTGCTGTCTTCCTTCTGCTTTGGCAGCTTGCAGTTTAAAACAAAACTAACAATAAAATAGAAAATGGAAACGTTCAGTAAAGCAAATGCCAGCTAGATACCCTCATGCCTCTGCCTCGTCCTCAGGTATCACTCTTTCCAGCCACTTCAGGCCTAAGCAGTGAGGCCCTCAATTTAACACACACAGCCTCCCTGCCCCTCCCTCCTTCCCCATAGTGTGAGCTACGGTATCCCATCTATTACTTCAGCATCAGGCAAGATTTGGGGCCCGATTTCAAAGGTAAAACCATCTATAGGTCTAAGCCTTAGATACTGACTTTAGGAAAGCCCCCTTCCGATCTTTGTAATTTATAGTTTCAAAAGTTATTTGCAAAAGCAGGCATCTGTCTCAATATTGCCATCAGCTATCCTATAAAGGTTGCAACTCTGAAATTCCCTGGCTGCCTTCCAAAATCTATATCCAGACACACACAGGATGATACAGTCAGATTTCCTCTGGCCAATTCAAAAGTGAGTCTGGTAATAAACAGCCTCATCGACTTGCTCTTTGGTCTTGATTTACAGACACTGTGGAATACTTAGAAATCAAACCCATGTCATCCTTGAGAGCAGACAGTCGTTAGCAAAGGAGATGTACATTTGATCGAAAATGTACAAAATTTATAACAGTGACATTTTCAATATTAGGCCACATGATTTATTCAGTAGTTTTTATGTTCCCAAATTACAATTTATGTCTATTCATAAGACTACAAAAGTTACCATTAGAATTGTCTGTGCTTATAAAATACCAACTTTTTTTAAACTGTTATATATACTCATTAACACCAGTCTGCAACAAGATACATATAATCATAGGCACTTCAAAGGCTTAAAAAGACGTTTACAACTTAAATGCATTTTTAAGAACAAAAACTGACTTTTCTTTACCCCTACTCGTACCTTCAAATTGCAAGAAATTAACAAATACAGTGGCCAAAGGAATCTGCAGCAACTTCTTAGAATACTGTTAGCATCTTTGGGTTTGCTGAGGCTTGTCAATAACTCACATCAAATCCTCCCAAAAGAAGATCTGATTAGATAGATACGACTAAACAGTTTTGTAGTAATAATCCAATTTTACACATTAATTTGCTGTTGCAAATCTGCCCAAAGCTACAGGTAATGAAAAATAAAGCAAGTGTAAAATGGATAGTCTGACACTTAAAAACTTATACAAAGTGGAGGTTAAAGTTTACATATTTGAAAATCACATATACACTAAATTACCCTTATCTGGATTATCCCAAGGACAAATTGCACCATGACAGCTACAAAAGGCAGAGGGTTTGTTTTTGTTTTTAAGGGCACAAGAGGGGAGGGCAGAGGAGAAGAGGGAGACAACAGATAAATTAACAAAGTAAGACCAGCTTGGTAAGGTCAAATCAGAGACACGCTGACACGAATGAAACAGCTTTCACCTTCAAACCATCGGATAAAAACAATCATTTCGGATTTGTGCATAAAAGTTTAAACCAATTCCATG
Source organism: Galagoides demidoff (assembly GCA_963574575.1). Taxonomy (NCBI): domain Eukaryota; kingdom Metazoa; phylum Chordata; class Mammalia; order Primates; family Galagidae; genus Galagoides; species Galagoides demidoff. Next base: position 10,324 of record CAUYQV010022584.1, read on the forward strand.
AACATCGAGGGTTTTCATAACATAATATTTTGCCACTGCTATTCACAGAACACTGCAGATGTTAAATTGTAATTTTATGTTGTTCTAAAGAAATACATGAAAAGTTTTAAATACAATGGGATTTTTATCATTAAAGTGCCAGAATGGCTCTTTAATGAAAAAAAACAAAAAACAAAAAACAAAAAAAAACAAAGATCTTCATTATTCTACGCAAAAGCTTTATTTTGAAAAGTTCAGTGATCTCATAAATAGAGACACTAAGTCAGAGTTTTACGCATAAAACTCCTTAGTAGGCGCCTTCTGATAAGCAGCACTGGATGGTTTGCGTTCTCCAAGGTCATAGCTCCCTTCATCCTTCTTCCTCATACGGTACACCAACAGCAGGATAAGGAAAATCGCAAAGAGAAAGCCAATAACTCCGCCAGCAATGACAGCTGAAACACACCAAAGGGAAGATAGCTTTAGAAGAGATTCAAGGGTTGCAGAAGTGCGCTTTGTCAAGCCCCATCTATTTATGCTTTTATAAAGGGCTTAATTTGAAAAAGCCAATTAAAAAAAAAGAAAAAGAAAACTGGATTCAATGGAGCAACCAGGTAATTATGCAAATCTGACATTCCTCGGAAAGTACAATACTTTCTTTGATTGTATTAATAATATCACTCAAAAGCCTCAGTAAGAAAAATCTGGCTGAGACCTCAACTAATTCCATACTTTGAAACCACTTCTGTCTTTTCAGGACTCGCATTTCAAATTCTAATCTTCTAATTGCTTTTTCAATAAAAACACAAAACATGATAGAACTGAGTTAAATTTTGTAAGAGTAAATATATAAAAAAAAAAACATGCCAAATTTCTTTCCAATCTTGAATTTGAGACTATACTTTGAAAGATTAGGTGTTCTTAAATCTTACAAATCTTCCCCTTTAAAAATCCAATTAGCATTTCAGGTAAGTTGAAAATTACTGCTTTGGGAAGGGGGAGAGGGAGGGGAGGGAAAGGAAGAGGATGGGTAGAGTGAGGGTGATTGGTGGGACCACACCTATGGTCCATCTTACAAGGGTACGTGTGAATCTTTCTAAATGTAGAATAT
>CAUYQV010022588.1:0-11602 GCA_963574575.1 Galagoides demidoff
GCGCCTGTAGTCCCAGCTACTCGGGAGGCTAAGGCAAGAGAATCACCTAAGCCTAAGAGCTTAGGTTGCTGTGAGCTGTGATGCCACAGCACTCTACTGAGGGTGACAAAGTGAGATTCTGTTTCTTAAAAAAAAAAAAAAAGTGGAGAATTTTCTAGGAAAACACATATAATGAAAATTAGTTTAAGAAGAGACAAAAAAGGCTCGGCGTCTTTGGCTCAATTGGCTAAGGCGCCAGCCACATACACCTAAGCTGGCAGGTTCGAATCCCCAGCCTGGGCCCGCCAAACAACAATGATGGCTGCAACCAAAAAATGGCTGGGCGTTATGGCAGGCACCTGTGGTCCCAGCTACTTGGGAGGCGGAGGCAGGAGACTCACTTGAGCCCAGGAGTTGGAGGTTGCTATGAGCTGTGATGCCATGGCACTCTACCCAGGGGGATAGCTTGAGGCTCCGTCTTAAAAAAAAAAAAAAACATGTTCAATGTTCCACACCAAATTACAAAACAGAAAAGGTATCTTTATCCTGCCATACATGTTTCAAAAGGTGCTGGGGTTGGGGCAGTTTCACCTCACAGCATCCTACACCAGTTAGGAATCTTTCACTAGAAGGGGGCATGTGTCATAGACATTAGAAGGTGCCGACACTTCCACAGAGGAGGAGCCGCACACATCATTCTGTCATTCACTATCCTCTTAGTGCCTGGTCTCCCAAGTCACTTGATTTTATAAAAATAAAGTAGGAAAGGCCGGGCGCAATGGCTCACACCTATAATCCTATCACTCTGGGGGGCCAAGGTAGGTGGATTGCTTGAGATCAGGAGTTCGAGACTAGTCTGGCCAAGAGTAAGACCCCGTCTCTAAAAAAACTAGCTGGGCATTGTGGTGGGTGCCTGTAGTCGTAGCTACTTAGGAGACTGAGGCAAGAGAATCTCTTGAGGCCAAGAAATTGCTATGAGCTATGATGCCACGGCACTCTACCAAGGGTGACAAAGTGAAACTCTGTCTCAATAATATTGATAAAAAAATAGAAGGTAGAGTGTTTCTCGGTGATGATAGTAGCTAACTGTGGTCCTGCCTATTTGAGCAGGAGGCTCCTCTAGCATGTAGGTAGGGGCTGAAAATGACAAGGGCAAATAGTGGACAGAAACCTCAGGCCTGGGGGAGTGGGGAAATTGAGGCTGGACTCGGTGATAGTGATGTGGGAGCAGAGGTGAGGAGCCCAGGGGAGTCAACTAGGGACAGTGAGCTCACATAGAAGGTACGAAGGGATCTCGTGTTCCAACAGAAGCTCAGCATCCTCAGGGTGAGGAGGGTGGCAAAAAAATGGAGGAGAAGACTGAGGGCAGAGGGAGATATTCCTAAGAAACCAGAATAGTCAGTGTGCAGGCAGCAGGCATAGGCTTCAGAGGCCACCTCTCCTGAAGGGGAGTCCTCACCTCCCTGGTGCTGCCTCTACCCTTGAGTTTATCCTAGAGCGGGGCCAGGGCTGCTGTGCTCACCGGTAAGCCGTGATTATGGGCTGGCCCTGCTGGGCCCAGGGCAGCTTTGCAGTGGGTTGGTAGAGAGGCCTGCACTGAGCCAACCCTGCAGCTAACCACCTGGAGTTTCCAAGAAGGAAATAATAGTCATGGCTTTTCTTTTTCCCTTTATTTTTATCAGGATGGTTTACGAAGACTATCAGGGAATGAATATGTTCTTTCAACAAAAAGTAAGTTTTTTCTTTTTGTTTTTTTTAAGCTTTTTTATATCACTAGCTACAATGTTGCATTCTAGGTTAAGTGATGAAGATAATTTTTTCAGATAAAAGTATCCAAATAATTTTCTTGGTAAGTCATAAAACCTCAGAAACAAAGCAGTTGTCCCTGATACATACAGTACTGTTGTCCTTTAGAAACACTTAATGTTTTAAAGCCTATTAATTTTATTCTCCAAATGACTTCACTTTGCAGGCATTCAGCAGGTTTCAAACAATGTAATCACTCCCCTCCCCCTTCACAATATCCCTCCCCGGGTAGCTGGGGCCATGGAAAACGAAGAACACTGGGACTTTGATATTTTTGAACTGGAGGCTGTCACACACAAAAGGTGAGTTTCCAGGGAGCTCCACAGAGGGAAAGCTGGATCCCAGGGCCTGTGTGAGGACCCCACAAGGAGTGTAGATCATGTGCACAGCTGGTTCCTGATCAGATGGGGCTAAGGAGGAAGTAGCAGGGTAGCAGGTGACCCTGAGTCACCAGGGCCTGGGAGAGAGGCTGCTTGGCCATGACCGAGATGGCAGATCCATGGAAAGTGCCACTCAATAAGTGATGGAACTTCTCAAATAGCAGAGGGTTTTCTTTAGGGGAAGAAGAGTATTAATTTCTCCTGTAGGTGATGTTAAGATAGTAGCAGAGAGGCCTACTCAGAGCCTAGGACAAAAACTTACTAGAAACATACATACATGTATACTAAGAGCTGCCCCAGATCTTAGTGCTTGGTGACAGGCATGGAAACACCTAGAGCCCCAGTCATTCTCCATTCTCATTTGAGTATGACATACAGTGTGGGAATAGGAGTGCAATTTGCCTTCAGTCTTATTCCTGGAGAAGAGCTCTTAGCTGGTGCTGGTGGTCAGGCACATGGGAGAGGGGCTGCCCTCAGTCTGCCCTAGGTGTGCTCCGCTGGGCCATGGGGTGATTCATCGGGTCCCGCTAAGGGCTGAGAGAACTGCCCCTAAGACAGACACCAATCCTGTGGATGCTTGCTATGAGTTACCTTGCTGATGCCAGGCACAGCCCAGGGGAGTGGAGAAGAATACTCCAGGACAGATGAACATTCAAGCACCTGGTTTGCACACAAAGGACACTGCATCCAGGAGACCAGGCGAAGACAGGTCATCTTAAGTTCGTTGGTCACCTCTGGACACTGCCTCAGCAGAGGCAAGTTTCTTAACCACCTAAGCCAAAGGCCAGATGCTGGGCCAAGGTGACTTCTCAAGGAAGTGCCTAATTTGGTGGCCAGTTGGTTCCCTTCTTAAGGGAAACCCCTCATACATAATGCCCAACTGCAGATTGTTTAGTAAAGTATATGACTTGTGGCATAATCTGGCTTATATGCAGTTCTCAGGAAATCTTATTTTCTTCTAGGTTGGACATCAACCAGTGATGTAAATCTAGCAGGAACAAGGGAGAGGGCTGAGTTCAAAGTGGTACCAGTTTATCCTGGAAAGGGATTCTTTTTGAGGAATCCACTAGTGCACGTGGGAGTTTGAATCAGGAAGCAAACTTCCCTCCCCAGGTGCAGAGTCCTGAGGGGGCTGAGGCCAGAGCAGTTGTGGAGAGGGCCAGAGGAGGCAGCGTGTCCACCAGAGCTGGTTGGCCACCCCAGACAGGGGCTGGTACAGCCCACACAACCTCACTTCACTGCCCTGTACCCACTGAAGCCAGGCTGGGATTTGCTCGTTAGATCTGAGCCTATTCAGGGCTCAAAATACTTCCTGTTTCTTTACTTCATTGCAATTTTGTTTTCCTCTATAGGCCTTTGATTTATCTTGGTCTTAAAATGTTTGCTCGCTTTGGAGTCTGTGAATTCTTAAACTGTTCTGAGTCAACGCTGAGATCATGGCTACAAATTATTGAAGCCAATTATCATTCTTCTAACCCCTACCACAATTCTACACATTCTGCTGACGTGCTTCATGCCACTGCCTATTTTCTTTCCAAGGAGAGAATAAAGGTGAGCTCGTGCACGGCAGGCTTAGTGGGCAGGAGCAGAGGGGAGTCTGGTGCTTCTGCTTCATCATGCACAACTCAGCAGGGAGTGGGGAGGCCACACAGGGGTCAGGCTGGGGCTTTTGGGATTGGTAGTGTTAATCCATGACATAATCCCAGCCATTCCCCATTCTCTGGGTGTAAAAGAAACAGAATTTAGTTACTGGGGAGAAAGCCAACAAGGATAGGATAAGACTCTTTTTCTGGGCATCTCATTCTGAACCTACAGGCTAACGCAGCTGAGTAACTCTTAGATATTTCCACTTGAGGGCCCTCACCTGTACCTCAAAGTCCATAGAGTTCTGAGCCCAAGTCCATCATCTTTGCTTCAGCAATGCTCCTACCCACGACTGTCCACCCAGTCTAGGGTTCCATCAGCCAAGCAGATACTCAGATCAGAAACCAGGAGTGAGCCTAGTGCTTCCCTTCCACAGTGCCCAGTGTCCGATTGATCATCTGACCTCGCCTGCTATCACATCACATCTAAACGTTCTCAAAGTCATCCTTGTTCCTGCTGCTATCCCAGGGATCCCCATCTTTTCTCATCTGTATAATTCCCAACTGGAACTCCTGCCAGCTCCTTACACTGCTGCCACACACTCCTTCTGAAACAGCAGATCTGGCCATGTCATTCCCAGGAGCACCTGCCCACCTCCTGCAGGGTTTAAACTTTAAAACTCTACAGCTCTCCACAGTCGCCTCAATCATCAACTCTTTCTCATTATTTCCTCCTGTGTGCCCAGGCTCACAGGCCATGTTTGGGCCACACCAACCCACTTTGGTTTCTGAAGCTTCTGCCATTGGCCCACTGCTCCCCTGGCTGGGACCACACATAGCTACAGCCAGGCAGGGCCAGAGAACGACTCCTGGTCACCCAGCTGCCTCTGTAACAGGGAGCTAGTATGAGGAAGAGTGCCATGGCAAGGATGACAGGCTACATGGAGGGACTGAACAAATGTTCATTCCTCACTCTAAAGGGTAGACCTCCTCAGAGGAAGACCAAGACCCAGGCAGAGCAGTCCAGAGACTGTTTCATAGTCAGGAGAATAAGTGGAGAGGCATATCAGTATTTCTTAGCAAGTGGAGAGCCCAAGTTTTGCTGTAATTTATAGCTTTTGACCTACTTAATATATATTAATCTACTTAATCTACATACAAATATATAGAGCTAATTTAAAACAATTTTTAAAAGCATTTATTGAAATATAATTCATATACCATTCACCCAATTAAAGTAAAAATTAATGAATTTTAATTTAGATCAATTTAAATAAATTTACCAGGCTAATTATTAAATACATACCATCTTTTCAAGTGTTCATAGAATATTTCCAAAAATAGTAGTATTCTAGGACACAGTGAATGTGTTGATAAACTTTAAAAGTTCATAGGCTATATTTTTAACAACAGAACTAGAATTTAATAATTAATAGTTGAATAAAAAATGTCTACTACAAATGAGAAAATATTTTGAATGATTTTGAGATTAACAAAGAAATGAAACTAAAATGACCAGCTACTTTAAAAACAACAACATTATGTATCAAACCTTGTAGAATGATACCAATGAAATATTTATAGGTTTATGTTGTAAATGCTTTCCTTCAAAAACAGGAGGAAAAGAACTTGGGAAGAGCAAAATGATAATCCAAAATGGTTCTTTGAAATAACAAAATAGATAAATTTCTAACCAAACTAGTCAAGAAAAAGAAAACACAGAAATAAACAAACTTCAAATAGAAAGAGAAGTGCTGCACACATCTGAACTGATTTGAAAGCTTTAAAATAGATCTTTTTAAAAGAAAAATTAATTGATCATTAATTGTAGTAATTGCAAAATTATCATTTAGGCCAGGTGTGGTGACTCACTCCTGTAATCCTACCACTCTGGGGGGCCAAGGCGGGTGGATTGCCTGAGCTCAGGAGTTTGAGACCAGCCTGAGCAAGAGTGAGACCCTGTCTCTACTAAAAATAGAAAAACTGAAGCAAGAGGATCACTTAAGCTCAAGAACTTGAAGTTGCTGTGAGCTATGATACCACCACACTCTAGTCAGGGAACCAGAGTGAGACCCCACCCAAATTACTTCTCTTTTATTTAGTCATATTAGCTTATATTGCTCTAAGTCAGTATCTCATACTAAAGACCTTTCTGTGTGACCGGGCTGGATTAATTGGCTGGCTGAAGAGGTGACTCCTATCTATTGAGAACACCCTGTATTCTGATAAGTCCTGAGCTTGTGTGAGACTTAGAGAATCAGATGCTTCCTAATAAATATATATGCAAAGATATTACTATTTCAGAGTGGAGATAGGAAAACAGGATTTGCTTACACAGTATGCTTTTGTAAGAAATCAGAAATATTCATCATGTAAAGTAATAAGTGGGAAAGAAAAGTACACAGGAGGCTTCCCCTCCTTCAGTGTCATGTCCCACTTTCTAAAAGCTCTCTTGTTTTCAGGAAACTTTAGATCCAATTGATGAGGTTGCTGCGCTCATTGCAGCCACCATTCACGATGTAGATCACCCAGGGAGGACCAACTCCTTCCTGTGCAATGCTGGGAGCAAGCTGGCTATTTTGTACAATGACACTGCTGTGCTGGAGAGCCACCATGCGGCCTTGGCCTTCCAGCTGACCATTGGAGATGACAAATGCAATATCTTTAAAAACATGGAGAGGTAAGAATGACAGTTGGGAAGTATGTTGGTCTCTCTTTAACTTTACTGAGATTATTCTCATATTATACAGTTCACACTTTTAAAGTGTTTCTAGAATATTCACAGTCAACTTTAGAACATTTTTATGCCCTCTCAAGAAAAGCTTAAATTCATGAGCAGTCTCTAACCATTCCCTTCTCAACTTCGGTAGTCCTAGGCAGCTGGTGATCCCTTCTCCGTCTCTACAGATTGACCAGTTTACATGTTTTCGAGGTTCAGTTCCTTTCTATTCTAACAGCTGAAGAAGACGTAGCCATCTTACAACTCTGCTGGACACTGCACCTCCTATCACTGGCTCCCTCTGCGTGTCACTCCCTGGGGAAGCCAGCCCTTGTCTGTCATGCTGACATTCCGTTTTGGATTCCTTCACAGCATTTGTCATGCTGTGACTTTTAAAAATTATCTTAAAATTATTTGTTTAATGTCTGATTAGATTCTTAAGTGCTTCGAGGTCATGGTGTCCTGTCTTTTGTCACTCTACCCTGTGTCTAGCACAGTGCCTGTAGATATCAGTTGAAGGAAATAACTGATTAATTTGGATTTTATAAAGAAAGTTTTTTAAAAGTGGATTCCTCATTTTACAGAACTTCCTTCTGGCATGTTCTAGGATTTCAGAGGTATAAAGTAGTTTTAATTCATATTTTCTTATCACTTATCAATAGAAAACTATATAAGACCCTGCTAACTTTCCAGGGAAAGGGATTGGATGGCAGCAGAAAAGGAGCTGGATAGAGCCTTTTTCATAGTCTTTTATACCTGTAGTCCCCAACCCCAGGCCACAGACCAATACCAGTTCAGTTCGTGGCCTATTAAGAGCTAGGCCCCAGAGCTGAAGGTGAGTAGAGGGGCGAGTAAGCAAAGTTTCATCTGTATTTACAGCCAGTCCCCACTGCTCACATCACCACCTAAACACTGCCTCCTGCCCTATCAGCCACCACATGAGATTCTCATAGGAGCATGACCCCTGCCCTGAACTGTGTGTGGAAAGGACTGAGGCTGTGTGCTCCTTGCGAGAATCCAATACCTAATGATCTGAGGTGGAGTTGAGGCAGTGATGCCAGCACTGGGGAGCAGCTGCACATACAAGTTGTGGCCATCTAGCCATAGGAAAACAAGCTCAGGGCTCCCACTGACTCTGCAGCAAAATGAGTTGTATAATTACTTCATATATATTATGGTGTAATAGGAATAGAAATAAAGTACACAGTAAATGCACTTAAATCATCCAGAAACCATCCATCCCTTACACTTAGTCCGTGGAAAAACTGTCTTCCATGAAACCAGTCTCTGGTGCTAAAAAGATTAGGGACCACTGTTTTATATCTTTCAAATTTTAAATTATACGGATTGCCTTTCAAAAAATACTAAAATAAAAGCAAGGGCTGGAGGAAGAGGTATCAAACATTCCTCATGATTTTCTCAGTTATGAGAAGGCCAGCTCTCAGAGCTCTCTGTGCACTAACTCTGTCGGCTCTCAGGCACCTTCATGTGGGGTACGTGCTCTGTAACCACAGAGCTCCATCTTCAGTAGAACTGGCTTCATTTACCCCTACAATGTTCTATCTTATTTTACCCTAAGAACAATGCAGAGATTGACAACAAGACAGGCATCATAGCTATAAAGTCTTGCCCATAGCTTTTGATTTTAACTTCTGCTCAGGTCCTCCTTGCTAATGAACTAGGCACTAATCCTAATTCCACATTCTTTTAAAGTGGCTCTTGCAGTTCTGAGTGGCATCAAATCTGTGGCTGCAGCACACACACTCCTGGGTAGCAGACTATTTCAGGAGTTCCTGTCTGGTCAGGTAATCTGCAGCAACCTCTCATTGTGTCTGAAACAGAAACGACTACCGGACACTGCGCCAGGGGATTATTGACATGGTCCTGGCCACAGAGATGACAAAGCACTTCGAGCACGTTAACAAATTTGTCAACAGCATCAACAAACCCTTGGCGGCACTGGAAGAGAGTGAGGTAAGGGACACCTGCCCCAGCCAGAGCTTGTGTTTGGGGTATGCACCTGTGTGTCGTGGAGATGCGGGCTAGGACGCACACAGAAGTGGGCTCATTGAGTGCAGTTTTTATTTGTTGGAAAGAGTGTAAAACTTGGCAGAAAAAAATAAGACATCCAAACAAATGCAGAAACTCTGAAGGGAAAGTCAGATTTCAAATAAACTTCAGACACAGGTAGATGTTCCTGCACCCTTTCTCACTCCCTCATGTCCCCTTCCCCTGGACATTCTGGGGCCAGTCGGAGCCCTCAAGCTTTCTGCAGCCATTCCCACTGCACACTTGTCATGGTAGCAACAGCTAGCCTCTGTTGATCCACATACCACAGGGAGTTGGGAAAGACCTGGTATTCAGGCCACAAGGGAGATGTTGTTGCCACTTAATTTCTGCATTTCAGTCATTGAGTCCACAACAACTGCCTGGCAAGGATAACATTAAACCTCTCACCAGGCAGGAGACACAGCTGAAGAAGCAGACGACCTGAAGCCCCTCCAAGTTCTACTCTACCATTCCCCGTCAGCAGAATAGGGGTGATAAATCTCAAGGCATAGGACTAACGGGCATGGCCCTCATTAACAGGAACCTGTTCCAATGATACCAGGCTCAGAATGACATCAGCAGGCTAGAAAATATGACTTTTGCTTAACTCTTCTCCTGTGGGGTGCATAAAGCTGTCCTCCCACCTACCCCACCTTCACTGAACGTTTTGCCAACATCTCAGTCCTCCCCACCATGCTCCCTGCCAGCCCCTGTCACCATCCTGAGATATTTGCCACACACAGAGATGCCTTACCTTTCTTTTTTTTTTTTTGAGACAGAGCCTCAAGCTATCCCTCTGGGTAGAGTGCCATGGCATCACAGCTCATAGCAACCTCCAACTCCTGGGCTCAAGCGAGTCTCCTGCCTCCGCCTCCCAAGTAGCTGAGACCACAGGCGCCCGCCACAACGCCCGGCCATTTTTTGGTTGCAGCCATCGTTGTTTGGCGGGCCCGGGCTGGGGATTCGAACCCGCCACCTTAGGCGTACGTGGCTGGCGCCCTAGCCGATTGAGCCACAGGCGCCGAGCCCCTTACCTTTCTAAGATCACAATTCCTTGACTTCTAACTGCATTTTACTCCTGTGGCTCATTTATTTGGCCCTAGCCTTTGTTCACTCCTTGGCTTTCTAGCATCTTCCCCCTGACACTTAACTCTGGTTTAACCTGATTCTGAAATCTCTTGAAAACCTCATCCCTATACCTTTCCCTGTCTTCCCAGTGTGTCAGCCCAGCCTGACTTTACTCCCTTTCCAAGGACTTCCAGTCAGAGGTGCCCGCACTAGCCTCTCTTCTGGCTTCTGCCCTGCTGTTCTGGATGGAGTTGACCCGATTGCTGCTCCTGGTTGACCCCATGCCACAGGAACCATACACCTCTCGGACTTGGCTTCCTCCATCTATCTGCGCAGATCCAGGCCCACCTGGGTCCTCAGTTCCTCTTAGCAGTCACATTTCCCATCTCTGGTCAGTACTTAGGGTTACTTCTGAGAGGCTGGAAGTCAGTGTCCACAGGGACCAAGCAGGGCAGAGTAACATGAAGCGATGCTTTGTCGGCTGGCAGCCCTGCACTGTAGTCACACCAGAGGTGTAAACAGAGCTGGTCAGCAGTGGGAACTTGGAGCGCTGCGTCATCCCAGCACTCTCCAGGAAGACTACACCCTGGTCTCAGGACAGCACATGCCCATCCTGGTGGCAAATCTGTTCCCACTGAGATGGGACCATCAGGCCTTGTTAGATTACTGCTGTTGCACATGGAAATCCTGGGACTGGCCCCTGAAGGCTGTTCCATGGGCCTGGAAACAGACATAAGAGCCTCCCTTACCCTGGTCGTCATCATGTCTCTGCTCTAGCGCTCTCTCTCTCCTAACCTGAATGCCCTTCAGAGGGTCAGTCACATCACAGACCGAGAACCCATGTCCAGTGGGGCTCCTTATGAAGCGCACATGTGTGGTACTGTGAGTGGAAGGTAGCCAGGATCAAAGGCAGAACTTAAGTTCTTATCCTGACTCAGCTGGGTAGATTTGGACAAATCCTTTCACTTCTCTGAGCCCAGGTGTCCTGATTTGTAAAATGTAATAACAAATAATGATAGTTTTCATGCTTACCATAACATCTTATGAGTGCAGATGAAAATTAAGTCCTTTAATATCAGAACTATTGGGGCTCAGCACCTGTGGCTCAAGTGGTTAAGGCGCCAGCCACATACACCTGAGCTGGTGGTTTGAATCCATCCTGGGCCCAGCAAAAACAATGACGGCTGCAACCAAAAAATAGCTGGGCATTGTGGTGGGCGCCTGTAGTCCCAGGGAGGCAGAGCAGGAGAATTGCTTGAGCCAGGAATTAGAGGTTGTGTGAGCTGTGATGTTATGGTACCACCCAGGGTTGTCACAGCTTGAGGCTGTGTCTCAAAAAAAACCCAACCCATCCAAACCAAACAAACAAACAAACAAAAAACTTTGAAAATGTCTCTGTTTAAATCAATGAGAAGAATTATATTTGTAATCTTCACTAGATTATTTATTATTAGATTGATGTCAGATAGTTTGGGCCATAGCTCAGGTCCCATAGTCAGTCTTTTTTTTTTTTTCCTAATTCTACGATATTAGGACAATTTAACCTCTAGTTATAAGACTTTGGGAATGGCATTTCTAGCCTGGGAGAAGGAGGAAGGGGAACAGATGCTTTGTCTAGGGGTGTCCACTGAGAAACAGAAGACGCTAGGATGAGCTTTGCCTACTAGGAGGAACAAATTGACTGGGAAAGGGGGTGGGCTCCCAAGAAAGCACAGATGACATATCAAGAGGGAAGGTTGGCTCAGCGCCTGTGGCTCAATCGGCTAAGGCGCCACCCACGTACACCTAAGGTGGCAGGTTCAAATCCCCAGCCCGGGCCCACCAAACAACAATGATGCTGCAACCAAAAAATGGCTGGGCGTTGTGGCGGGCGCCTGTGGTCCCAGCTACTTGGGAGGCAGAGGCAGGAGACCCGCTTGAGCCCAGGAGTTGGAGGTTGCTATGAGCTGTGATGCCATGGCACTCTACCCAGGGGGACAGCTTGAGGCTCCATCTCAAAAAAAAAAAAAAAAAGAGGG
>CAUYQV010022589.1:0-26610 GCA_963574575.1 Galagoides demidoff
GGATGGAGGGAGGGATGGATGGATGGAGGGAGGGATGGAGGGATGGAGGGAGGGAGGGAGGGATGGAGGGATGGAGGGAGGGATGGATGGATGGAGGGAGGGATGGAGGGATGGAGGGAGGGAGGGAGGGATGGATGGATGGAGGGAGGGAGGGATGGAGGGAGGGATGGAGGGATGGAGGGAGGGATGGAGGGATGGAGGGAGGGATGGAGGGATGGAGGGAGGGATGGAGGGACAGATGGGCAGGTGGAGGTGAGGTACTCTCTAGTGTTTTTGATTATGGTCTCTTCTCAAGGATTATTCTCAGAGATACTTAGGGATCTAAGTGTCTGAAGATGTTGGAGAACCTTTCTGAGCTGCAGTCAGAGACAAGACAATGGAAGGAAGAACCGAGACACATGACATTTCTGGCCTTGAAGATGGAGGAAGGCGCCGCAAGCCAAGGAATATGGGCTGCCCCTAAAAGCCGGAAGGACAGGCAATAGATTGGCCCTTAGAGCCTCAGGAGAAACACGGCCCTGCTGAGCCTGGTTGCAGCCCAGTGAGATCCATGTTGAACTTCTGAGCCTCAGAGCTGTGACATAATAGGTGTGTGTGGTTTTTGTTTGTTTGTTTGTTTGGGGGGGGGTTTGCAATTTTTGGCCAGGGATTGACCCCGCCATTTCTGGCATATGGGGTTGGTACCCCACTCCTTTGAGCCACAGGTGCTGCCCAGTGTATATTGTTTTAAGCCACCAAGTTTGTGGCCATTAGCTATGTCAGAAATAGAAAACAAATGCAGGGTGTTGCTGTTCTGTGAAGAAGTGGGCACAGTCTCGATGAGTATCTCTGACTAGAGCCCTGGGACAGTGGCCACTTCCTCTGGAGGGCCTGGACAGCCTGCTTGTCCAGCGAGGCTCCTACCCCAGGAGGCCTGTGCCTGGCTCTGTTGGTCTCTCCACTGAGGACATGAGGCAGGGAAAGTGTCTGCTCTGCCCCTACACGTGTTGGGGTGTGCCATCCTCCTCACAGGGGCAATGGGGCAGCCCCTACAGTGTGGCACCTACATCAGCCACAGGGCACAGGGACTGCCCAGGGACCAGGGAGCTGGGGGCTGGTGCCACTCCCCTCCTAGAGACCATGTAACCTACCCAAGAGCACAGGACCCTGGACGGTGACCCCCAGACCCCTGGGCCCCAGATGGAGCATCTGGGCCTCATCTCAGAGGTCCTGGCACAGGAGAAGCTGGGACTCGCATCTCCTGCTGTGATGCCACAGACACACTGCACACCAGGTGCACTCCCCACGCCCCCTGCAAAGCTGGTGTTTCTCATTCCTCACTTACACATAATATCCGAAGTGCTCTCCAAGCAAAAACACACTCCTGTCCATAGGGCACACGAAGCTGAAACAGCTGCTATATTTAACAGAAAACATATCCTGTTGCCATGACAACCTGTGCTCTAAAATTAGAAACCCTATATACTGCGGGAGATGGGATGAAATGAGCTGCTCTGAGCCTTAACCAAGTCTCTGACCAAAGCTGGGCACCCTCCCTACCCCTGCCCGCACCCACCCAGCCCCCGTGACACAGGAAACCCCTCTCTACTGACCGTGCGTGTCCAATTCTCCACACGTTAGCAGATGTGGGTTTGTGTGACCACCACACGCGGGACCCAGAACATCCCATCACCCCTCACACTCCTTCCAGCAGCCTGGCCTGGTCACACCCTTCCCTCCACACCCTGGTCCTGGCCTGGCCTCCATCCCCACAATGCAGCCTCTTCTCTGAGTGGGAGAGAAACAGTGCCCAGTGGTGCATGGCCTCCAACCTGCCCCTGGCTGTGAGTTGAGTGAGGCCTTGTCCTTGCTGGGCCATGGACCATGACGTGGATGTGCCATCTGGCAGACCAGGTGATTTGACAAGAGGGCTGGGAAGACCCAAGTGCAGGGTTTTTGTGAGCGAGTTTTCCTTTTTCCAGGAGCAGGGCTGCCAGGTTGACTTTGTGACAAAGTGCCGAGTCCTACTGGCAGAGGGGCCGTGCGGTCAGGCTGTGCCCTTTGTGCTCCCAGGGGCCAAGTGCCCACTTGTATGTGTGTTTGGCTGTGCAAACAGGGCTGTCACCCAGGTATTAAAGAGCAATGCTGTCTTTCCAGCCCTAATGGACGCTAATTTCATATTTATAAAGAGCAGGCTGAGGTTGCCGAGGTTTGCATTTTGTTGGGGAAGATCCCGTACACACATACTGCCACTGTGCCTTCACAGACTCTGGAGAAATGTGCTGGGTGACAGGAACAGCAAGAATGAAGCCACCACTTACCAAGCACCCGCACGGTCCCAACTGCGCCCCAGCTGCCCAGCCCTGCAGGAAGGAGCTGGGAGCTGCCCTGCACGGCTGAGCTGCCCTGCACGGCTGAGCTGCTCCCCTAGGAGCACGTAAGCACAGAGGCAAGCTCAGCAAGGCTGTGAGGCTCAGGGGTCGGGGCCTCTCACGTACACGGGCCCTCCTAATGGGGAAAAAAAATCCTTATGAGAAATTTGCAGTTTTGCCACCTGAAAATCCGCTATCTGTTCAATAAAGTGAAACAAGTTCAGAATATCAACTCAAAATATTTAAGGGTATTCCGCACTTGAGAAAATGTAAAACATGCTGACATTTGAAAGCTCATGTACAAAAAAAAGCTATGATAGAGGTTTTTCTAATTTGATATCGATCCTAAGATTCCTCTTGATGTCACCAATAATGAGTTGCCCAGTTAAAATGAACATTTCTAAACTTTAACAATTAAAACAGAAATTGGTCACTCATGCTGGAGACTGAATTCTCTTTCCATTTTTCTTTCTAGAAAATGATGTTACATAATCCTATGGAGGGTTAACTAAAAGGTAGACACTAAAAAGTATGGAAGGGAAACACAGCAGCTGGTCATTACTAGTGACCGCTGATGTCTGGGCTGTTTCTCTGCTTTTAACACACTGTAATTGCTCACGGTTTCTTCTCATCCCAAGAAACACTCACTCAATCCTTCAGTCTGTGTCTAGTTTCCCCCTTTTTCTTTCAGGGCTGAGGTTGCACAGGCTTCAGGCAGCACCACCTGGATCTCTCTGCAGCCAGGGCGCTGCCCAAGGGGGAGCGTTTCCAGCTGCTCTGAGTGAGGGTGGAGGTCAGAGAAACTGGGGTGCCAGGGCCCGCACAGCTCGGGGTCTCCTGCTGTGGAGACAGAGCCTCCAGGCCACTCAAGGCAGGATTGGGTCATGGGGAAGCTTTCCGCACACCTGCTAGTGACAATCTCTGGCCAGGGGCAGGAGCGCTGGCGTGGGTCTGTTTCTAGAGCCCCACAACTCAGGGGTCTCTTCATTTCTCTCCTTTCCAATGCCCTCCACACCACTGAGCAGAGCTGGACACAAGCCCTTCTGCTCTGGAGAAGAGGGACGTGGCACTACGCTGGGAGCACGGCAAGGCTTCTGCAGCATCCACAGGCACCCTTCACCCTGCACCGCACAGCGCCCCACCTGCACACCCTGCTCTGCACAGAGTCCCCCGCACGCCTCCCTGCGCCCTTCCACCCTGCTCCACACAGAGTCCTCACTGGCGCCTCCCCTGTGCCCTTTTACCCTGCTCAGCACAGCGCCCCACCTGTGCCTCCCCACATCCTTCCACCCTGCTCTGCATAGAGTCCCCATACGTGCCTCCCTGTGCCCTTCCACCCTCCTCCCCGAGCCCTTCCACCCTAATCTGCAGACATGTGGCTTGATCATCATGATCAGAGCAAAGCCCGTCTGACATGGCCCCCCAGAGGATCGTGCCGGAATGCAAGGCCCCGGAGCAATGGTTCTTAACAAAATCTGCTTTCATTTAGCTCAACTGGTTCACTGTCCCCAGTGCCACAAGCAGGCAGCCACACTCGCTCTCATCACACATTTCACTCCTGGGCCAGTGTGGGGGGAGCACATTGGCATGTTTATCTAACACTTTGGGATATACTGCTCAGTCCTTGTTGCTAATGACAATGACAAACATTTTGCTCACAACCCTTCAGGTTGGCAGAGCTGTGAGGGATGGCTCCTCTCTGGGCCCTGGACTCTGCTGGGTCGGAGCCCCTGGAATCTTGCTCATTTCCATGTCTGGCAAGGATGCTGACTGACTGTGGGCTGTGACCTGGGCTGGGCTGTCAGCCTGAGCACTGGGTCTTCCTCGAAATGTGACAACTGGGATTTGAAAGCGAGAGAAAGCGAGGCCAGGTTGGGTGAGGGATTCTGTACGGTGAGGGGATCACTGAGTCTGACAAGTTTCAAAGGCAGAGGGGGAGGCTTCCAGCTCTTGGTGGGAAGGGGTCAGCTCTGGAGGGGTGTGGGGGCTGGAACACCGGTGTTGTGGGAAGACACAGCCTGCCTCATAATGAGTCAGGCCCTTGGGGCGCCCTGCTGGGCATTGTCACGGTCAGGACACTTGCATCAGAGATGTCTGGGTACTGCTCAGAGCAGGTCAAAGTTATCTTCTCGGGGAACATGGACACAGCCCCCTGCTTATAGCAAAGGCTCTGAGCAGTGCAGGCCTGTCCAGGTGCTGGGCTCTGTTGAAATCCTGTTTCACAGCAGCACGTGGACCCCCCTCACTCCCAGCTGACCACTGGGAAAGGCATGTGGCCCACGATCCATCTCCCACACCTGAGGAGCAGTGGCCAGATGTTTGCCAGGGAGCTCGTGTTTGCCCAGTGTCCCCGGAGTCTTGGTTGAGGGGATCATGCTCCATGCTACGTCCCCAGAGGACATGCAGTGCTCTGCCCGAGGAGCTCACTGTCCCTGCCCATCCCCCCATTCCAGCCAGCAGTCTACAGGGCTGTGCTCATTGCTTCGGCAGGGTCATGACCAGTTGGAAGCAGAAATCTCACCCCTACGAGACTCTCCAACTTTCCCAAACCCTAGGCCCTAGGTTTGAGTGGAAGAGTGGGAATTTGGAGTACGGGGTATCTCGGCCAGCAACATGAAGAGGAAACATCTCCCAGCAGATGAGACTCTCCTTCTTGGTGGGGGAGCTTGTGCGAACAGGGAGCCTCTTCCCAGGAAGGCAGACACTGTCTTGTTATTCTCCAGACCCCTTCTCGCTGCTCCTGGACACTACTGGATGGCCTTCGTGGCTTGCTTGTGGTCAAGAGTGGCCACCTGATGAGAGAAAAGCAGAAGTGATGTGAGCCACCCCAGGACAGGTGAATAAGACTCAGGCACACTCTTCTCCCTGAGAAGCCCCAACACCCCCTCATGGTGTCCATACCCTTGTGCTATCCCCTCTTCTTGAGGATGGACAGGACTCTTGACTCACTTCTGGTGCCTGGACCACTGCGGAACGACAGGACAGGCCGTAGGACCTCTCACTCACTCTTTACTTTGCATGACTTACTTTAACGAAGCCAATGGCGGTGATGTGAGAAGCCCTGTGCAGAGACCCTGGGCAGGGACAGCCAGTGGTCAGCCAGGAGGAAGGCTCTGTATCCAAGAGCCTGGGAGGGTCTGAATTCCACCAATGACCACATGCATGAGCTTAGAAGTAGAACCACCTCCAGCTGAACCTTCAGATGAGACCAATGCCCCTGCAGAGAGCTTGGTGGCAGCCTTATCCGTGACCGAGAGGGAGGCTGAGGCCCCTGCCAGCTGTGCATGGGCTTCTAAACCACAGGAGCTGTGAGATCATAGATGTTTGCCCCACAGCATCTAGCTACTTGGGGGACTGAGCTGGGAGGATCCCTTGAGCCCTGGGATTCAAGACCAGCCTGGACAACATAGCAAGAACCTACCTCAGAAAAATTAATAAATATGTGTTTGTTGTTTTAAGCAACCAGGTTTTGGGGATAAATTGGCGCTGATAGATAACTGACATGTTTCCCATCTGTCAGCTGAATGCAGAGCTCCTCACTGACCTGGGGAGTGCTGAGCCCTTCCCACTGGCCAGGAGCACCTGTGTGGGACAGTTAGTGAGCAGAAAATGTCCTACTGTGATAAGCAGCTGAGATGTGTTATTGTTGTCACAGCACCTGACACTTCAGTCTGGTACACCTAGGCAGAAAGGCTTATGCCACCATTCAGGAATCAGTTAAGCTGCACACTACACAATGTTCAGGGAACAATAGCTTAGCCCAGTGAGTGCATTTTCTCATGTAGCAAGCAATTTGGGGGTTGGCAGGCATGGGTGCTGACTTGGCAGCTGATGAGGTGGCCGAGGGCTCTGTGGTCCTTCCAGCCCTGCCCTCACCTTCATGAGGTGTCTGCTGACACTCCAGGCTTCATGTCCACTCTCTACGGGCAGTGCCAGCTGTTTGGTCATTTTAATGAGGAAAGAAAAAGCCTTCTCCAATGTTGCTGGTGGGCTTCCTCCATTTCCCCTTGGCCAGAGTGAGTCACTGGGCACCCCGGCTGGTGCCCTGGGGAGGAAGGCAGCCTCAGCCCTGTCCTGCTGCAGGCAGGTGTTGGCCTCGCTCTGTGCCCCTCAGCCCTTCTGTCTGCGGACACATCAGCCTTCTCCAGGAGGCAAAGCACAGTCTGCCCTGGAAACCTCATTTCCAGTCTCGGCTCAGAGCTCCAGTGCTAGTGACTCTGGACGCCTCCCTTCCCTCCCCTGAGCTGTTTCCCCAAGGGTGATATCAGGGGGCGGGTTGACCACAATAATAAGGCCCCTTCCAAGTCCAGCTTTATGCATGTGACATGCGTATATTGCCACGTACAAGGGACTTTGTGCCTGTGGATGTTCTGTTTTCATGAACGAGAAGACCAGTTCCAAGGACTGGCTCAATAACTGGGAAATTTCCAGATCCATGAAGAAAAGGAGTCCTGAAATAGACAAGAAAAATCTAAACAATCAGGTTTACGTGACCCCGATCTATTTTTGTCAGAAAAAGAGGAAAGACAGAGGTGAAACTGCGAGTGAAATGCCCTGGGCAAGGGGGCCCTGTAAGAAGGGGCCTGTCAGGTAGCCGAGATGGAGAGAGGACGGTGACATGAAAGGCACCATATGGCGGGATGTGAACAAGGCACACGCACCAGAAACCAGGCAGGCTCTGCAGACTGCCTCTGCTAACCAGGCTCGCTTTCCCAAAAGATACATCCGCAGCGAGGGAGGGTCTGGGCCAGGGCACCCTGCTGCCCCTGCTCCTTTCAGCTACAATATCAGCAGCCAGGGCAGGGCAGTCCCTCTCTCCCTCGCCCCGAGGACGGGTCAAGTACCATCAGCCTGGCGCAGCCTCGCAGCCTGGCTCCTGCCAAGCACGCCCGCTGTCTCCTAGAACTTGCAGTTCTTTTCAGAAGCTATTGTCTTACACAGGGTCCCACCTTCCTGGGATGCTCCCTGCTGTCCACATTTTTGGGATCTATGGGGTTCTCTTTACTGTATGAAGTGTTTTGCACTAAGTTTCTTGTGACCCCATTTGCCTTAGTGAAGGTGTGACCTCTCTTTCTGGAAATGCCCCTCAACTTTTCCTCTAGGTCCACTGAAGCAACCCCATGGGGCTGGGGCAGTGACGGTCTGGTGGGCCAGAGAGGAGGCAAGCCCAGACCTCCAGACATCCATGACATTGCTCCCGGGGGTTCCCCAGCAAGGCCGCCCCAGGGGTTCTGAGTCCAGGGCCAGTAAACCCAGCAAGTGAAGTTGGCAAGTGAAGCCCCCTACTCTTTGTGACTCTAGGGAATGTTGATGGAGTCTGTTAACTGGGGACCCCTCACCCACACATCCACTGGGAGACATGAGGCCTCTTGCGTCCCCAGAGAAGCTACAGAAAGGTCTTTACCACTTAGCACATGAAGCTGAATGTCTCACTGGCCATCGTTCTCCTGTGCACAGCCTCAACCTCTCAAACCACGGAGAGAGCTGTCCTTTAGGATTGGGAAATGTCCAGGGCTAGAAATGAAGGACCTGTGACCCTCCCCACATCCAGCTGGGGAAGAGGAGGCCATGCCACCAACTCAGTCCCACACACTGGCGTAGGACAAAATCCCAGGACAGAGTACAAGGCTGTGTGTAAACAGGCCATCCCAGTCATGGGAGCCCACCCTTCCTGTGCAGTGATGCCCTGAGCCTCATACACAACCAGCCAAGCTTGGGAGGGATGTATGGCCTCTGACCCCATTTTCTAGACAAGGGCTGGGGCTCAGAGAAGTGGCTCAGAAGAGTCCACACACAGGGTATCAGAACCAGCAAGCTGACCCAGGACTTTAAAGTCCTGGGGGGTTCTCTAACTGCTCAGTCATTCTGAGTGGCACGTGGGTGATAGGGGACACATCCTCCCAGGCTGGTCTTACCTGGCTCTCCAAGAGTTAGGCATGGCCAGGCGGTCCAAGTAACTTCACAGGACACCAGGTAACTTTCAATATCAGCTCTCAGCTTGGCCAAGCAAAGGAACACACCTAGGAGGGACTCTCCTGCCTCGCAGGAGAGCTGAGCTGCGTGTCCTACCAGCACTGCCCACCAGGGACAGCTACCCAAGTCTCCTTTCCCTGAGCTGTCGGCATCTACCTTCCTGGCGGTGTGGCTGCCCTCCTCTGTCTCTCCGCCCCTCCCAAATTACAGATCACTGAGCTCAGTAACTGACTGTTGTTATTTTAATCCACCCTTCAGGAGTTACCTATTATACACCAGCCGATATTAGGATTAAAACACCTTGTCATCTCCGCTGCACAGATTCAAGTCCATCTAACATTTACTGTTCCTGGGACACTCTGGCCCAGGACCACACTGTGGTTGGTCTACGTTGGACACAGGCACCCCCCTCGTGGGCAGGGCTCCCCCTGAGGCGAGCTTTCAGAAGGGCTTTATTGCAAGTGTCACGAGTGGGGAGTGAGTTTGGACAGTCGAATCCAAGTGAGGGTGCATGGCTTGTGCTATAGCCACCCGCTAACAGGAGCACCTCTGTACTCCCAAGTGCCCTTGTTTCAACAAAGGGACAGGATGTCACAATATCCCCTCCTACTGGCCTGCTCCCTGCCTCTCAGATGAAGACGGCCCCCAACTGCCAGCCTCTGCAGATGGTGGGACAGCCCGGTGTGGAGAGGAGAGGCTGGCTTGTCGTGCCCTCAGTCACAAAAGCATGTTACTTGTCAGTGCCTTTATTTCCCTGAGTCTGGGAGCTGTTAGAGGTCAGGGCTGTATCAGACTCCCATCTGCACACCCAGAACCCTGCATGGTGTGCCAGTGACCCCGCCGGCTCCCACGGAGGGCGGGGAGTCAACTTCAAGTACCTAGGTCAGTCTGTGCTGCAGCCAGTTTAGCAAAGAACATTCTGTAATTCAATGAGGGAATATGAGCTTCTTCACAGAGGGGTTGAGGGCTGTAGGCCTGGGGGTGAAAGTTCATACCCCTCAGTGGGCACCATGCCCAGACCAGCCGTGGGTTGTCCGCCTCTCTCCTGCCCTGCCTCCCACACCTCCCCTCCACCCTGCTGAGTCAGCCTCCGGAAGGGCTGCCTTCAAGGCCCATCTGTTCCCCCAGACTCATCTGCTGAGGGCAGCCAGTTCAATACAAAAAAAAAGAAAGACAGATGCTGTAGGTGACATTTTTTTGGCAATCCCAAGAGAAAACAGGAATCTGGACTCGCAGGAAGTGCTGTGTGCAATGGAAAAGACTGGTGCCCACTTGCCAGGGGTCAGTGCTGGGGGCAGGGGCAGGGCCTCGTCCAGTACATGCACTGGCAGGGGATGAGGCTGGGCCCACACTGCCCCCCACTAGGCCTCAGGGAGCAGCACCTGGTCAGCTTCCCGCTGGCATGCAAAGTAAACCAAAAGGAGAAAACCATTGCAAATATTGTCTGTGGGGGAGGGAGATTTCAAAATGAATCAAAATCAATTTATTTTACCCCAACACCTTTTGTCACTGAATATTCATGACATGTGTGCGGTGGGGGATGACAGGCAAAGTGGCAGCTCTGTCTCCCCCCGGCCGTGTCTTCATCCCCCCCGCACCTGCCGCAGGCCTGGCCTGATGTGTCCATTTGGACGAGCCCATGTGTCAGGGAAAGTGCGGTGTCTCAGATGTGCCCTCCTCCCTCTGATGCTCTGTGCAGTGCCTTAGGAGACATCGTGGCCTCGGAGGGGACCGCCTGCTCTGGGTGACGTCTGCATCTCTGCAGTCTCCTGGTGAGGGGGTTCCTGTGTTGGCCCCACCCCTAGCCAGTCTTCTGCTTCCCTGTAGGGAGCAGAGGTCTGCCAAGTGCTCAGGCCTCTCCCACCTGCTGGGTGCTGTGTTAACCTTCCAGCCTCTTGTTCCTTTGTGTCCGCACAGGCCAAGGACAGAGCTCCATATGTGTTCCAAGGCCCTACCCCACCCCAACAGCCCCTATGCTCCTCCCACAGCAGCAGCAGTAATGATGCCAAAATTGCAACCCTGTTGTGACACAGAGCTGGGTGATTTGAACACAAGAAACTTATTGTGACAGGAGCACGTGGGGACCACACCTGAGCCTGAGCTGTGGCACTGCCATGAGCCTGCGGACTCTGGGCATAACCTTTGCTGGGCAGGCAGACGCTGCACTTCCACTGACCCAGGTGCTGTCGGGCATAGCTACCCTCAAACCTGCTGTCACCTGAAGCTCAGGAGGTGGCAGCTCCCTGCCTGGTGGTCCCCATGGCTTTGCCACCCCTGGGAAAGGGGGACTGGGAGCAGCTTCCAGGGTTAACAAAGTCAGAACACAGAGCACAAGGCTCCCTGGAAATCACCCCTACATCATAAATTGAGAAACCGAGGCAGAGAACAGGGAGAGCAGAGGCCAAGCAGGCGGCTGATCCATGGCAGAAGAGCACGGAGTGAGGAAGGCCTGGGCTCCTGCATGGGGCCTCCCTCCACACGCCCGTCCCCCCCCACCCCGCCCAGACACAATAACAGACGTCTACTTCCTATGAACTGGGGTGTCCTGCCGGGTGGTGCCTAAATCACCAGACACCTACAACAAGATGGGAAAGAGATGTGAAGCTTCGGGCCTGGCAGCCTCTGTGCCAGGAGACTGTGCCACACAGTGGGGGTCCGGGGATCACTGCCGGAGGGACTCAGCTCACGCACACCTCACTCCTCAGAGCCACCCTGCCAGTGTGAAGTGCAGAGGGTAGGAGTAGAGCTCGGGTGGGGTCCTGGTGGGCACTTCAGATCACCTCCACACTGTCATCCAGGGGACAGCATTCCATGGTGAAGGGTGAGCCTGAAAATGCCTTTGGCAACACCTTGCTGCCACCATCGCAGATACCACCTCCCAAAATCTGCATCTTCCCCGGTGCCCTGACCCTACCCCGCTGTGGTGGGGCAGCAGAGATTACCATCCCACTGAGATGGCCTTGGTGACACAGTGTAAAAACTGCTGAAAGACAGCCTGGAGCAGAGGTGCCCCCAGGAGGTGAGTGTGCTCCCTGCCCCCGTGTGGCTGGATGGGGCCAGGGACTCAGGGCTGCAGTGGGGGAGACGGGACAGACTCTCGAGGATCTCCAGGGCCAACTCACACAAACTGGACAGCCGGCCTCCCACTCTAACAGCTGGACACCTCTGCACACCATCTCCCCCTGAGTCTGAGCTTGGACTGCACTAGACCTCACCTGCTCCTCCACCCCCGGCTCCCCTCCTGGGACCCCCAGGTGGAAGCTCTTCTTTCAAACTCAGCAGGTGTAGGGAGGCTCAGAGGCCCTCACAGGTGGAAAAGTGCTTCCTGCATCACCAGCCAGGCTTGCAGGAGCTCACAGCAGCGCTGGACAGGCCTGTAAGCAGATGCCCGCGCACAGTGAGGGGTCGGGTTGGAGAAACTACGAGGGCACTGACACCTGAAAAATGCTTCTGTGAGGAGGATGCTCTTCTGAACTCTGTCTGATTTTTAGGTGTGAATGCCGCCCCGACCTGGCCAAGGGCATTTGCAGGATTTGTGCAGTGTCCTGCGTATCAAGGGCCCCCAGGGCCGCAGCTGAGCCTGCAGGATTTAGGGAACAGCAGGTGTGAAATGGAATGTAGACTCTTTGAGAAATATATCCTTAAAGTTCAAGTTTTCATGATTTCTAAAACCAGCTGATCTTTTTAGAGCTATGTATGACTCCATGTTATGGATTTAATCTACCAGAGATTGATCACAAGTGTCATAGCTATGAAATTTGAGAACCACCCCCTCTTCAAGCTCCCCTCATACCGAGGGGTCAGCGGGCACTCCCTGAGAGCACATCCCATCACAGAGGTTAGAAGCAGGAATGACCTCCCCTGCACTCTAGCCAGGGCTGTGGGAAAGTCTCGCTCTAGGCCGATCTGCTCAATCCAGCAGGATGCTGCCCACAGCAGCCAGGGCCCCACCTGCACAGAACACCTAACCTCAAGCTCCGATGCCCACCCAGAGACGTGGCCAACGCATCAGACACAGGCTCACCAGACAAGATGGTGCTTGCTCTCTGGGTGGGTTTTAGGGCCCTTGTTCTCCTTTTCTGCAAAGGCACCTAGCCAGAGCCCTCTCATTCGGTCAAAGAAGATTCAAAACCATTGAACATAAAGGGGGTGGGAGGAGGAGGCTGCAGCCTCCCCAGGGCTGTAGGAAAAGGCTCTCCTGGACCTCAGGGCATCCCTGTACTCAGGTGTCTTCTCTCCCTGAGTGTCTGGGAGGAGCTGGGCAAGCTCCGAGGGTAGAGGCAAAGAAAACCATCTCTGGCTGGAGGCTCCACATCTCCCTGGACCTGGGAGGGTCTGATAGGTTATTTTTGCTTAACTTCCTCTTGAGGTCCCCACTGGACAGGAGGAAAGGTCAGGTGGAGAGAGGGGACTCCTGAGTCTAAGTCCTTCGCAGTTATCC
Source organism: Galagoides demidoff (assembly GCA_963574575.1). Lineage (NCBI taxonomy): Eukaryota > Metazoa > Chordata > Mammalia > Primates > Galagidae > Galagoides > Galagoides demidoff. The sequence continues at coordinate 12,766 of CAUYQV010022589.1, forward strand.
AAGGTGGGAGTTCAGTAGGCATTTAAAATGAGGGCCTGGTGCCTGGGACGAAGGACTGGGCTGACAACTGAGACTCGAGGTCATCAGAGGAAGAGGAAGCCTGGAGCTCTGGCGCGTCGGTCCCCGGTCTCGTGGTAGTAAACACATTGCTCTGGGGCTCCGTTCTCCCCTCTCCTTATAAGGACACTGGTTTTTGGATTCAGGGCCCATCCTAAATCCAAGGTAACTTAATATCAGGATCCTTAACTATTTACATCTGCAAAGACTCTATTTCCAAATAAGACCATATTCATGGTTCTCGGTGGGCATGATTTTTTGAAGGACACGATTCAACTCCCTACAGTAATGTGTGACCTTTGGAGACTAAGAAAGTGGTGGTTTGGGAAGCTGAGTTCTGCAATGGAGGAAATCAGGGGTTTGGGCAGACAAGAGCTGGGAACTGGGCCAGAGGAGCACGCCATCGTCCAGTGTTGGACCAGAGACTGATTCAACTCCGAGCAACGGCAAGGGCGAAGGGGAAGCCTCTCAGAGGAGGGGCCGTGGGATACCAGAGTCGAGAACCACGAGTCTTGGTTTGGGATGTTCCCACCACAAAGCTGGATGGGAATGCTGGGGCCATCCTGAGAGCTTGATCCAACCAGGACAAGAAGAGGAGGGAGCGTGAAGGCACAGTCTGTGGCCGGGTCCAGCCACACACCCAATTCCTTTCTGACTTTCATTTTCTTGGCTGTCCAGGTAGATGATGTCCCCACACTTCTAAGGTCCCTGCCTACTGGGAATTTGCTTTAGAAGAAGGAGTCAGATTGAGGGCCCATCGGCCACCTGACTCTGAAATGGGGTCAGGACCCCAGAGAGCAGGGCAGGAGCAGCTGCCAGCCTTTCAATGCAGTGCGCTGAAGTAGGCCCTGTGTTTCCAAAAAAAAGCCAGAAGGCCAAGTTCCCCAGGAAGAGCCCTGCCTTTCCTGGACCCTTTGACTCTTACATGAAAGCTCCACCGCAGACCATCAGCCATGTGCGAGGTGGTAGCTTGCTAGACCTAAAGTGTTGGCTTCATTAATTTCTTAGGGATGCTCTGCAGGCCGTAAGGTGGACGTGACCACTCTGTCCTCCTTTGTGGCTTTACTTCCAAGAGCCTTGGTCCCCACGGCCAACACACACTGCAGCTCTTTCATCATGAAAGCACATTTTTGTTCCATCGTGGTTGACAAGTTTGTGCTCAGCTCTGTCTAAATGTCCCTGTAAAATTCTAAGAGATGGGGCATGTGACCCCAGGCAGTTGGGGCTATGAGGCTAGAAAGAGGCACTGGACCCCATCACCTGTGTCCAGCCCTCATAGCCCTGGGAGCTCACAGCACAGGGAGAGGCTGGGGTGGCACAGGCACTGTGAGGACTGGCCATGCTGCCTGTCGGGGAACTAATAAAATTCTTGAGCATCACGTAAATGAGATGACAACGCCCCAGTCAGGCATCCTTGGTTCTACCAGCAAAGATGAGACCAGGTACAGAGGAAAGGGCACGGCAGGGCCACCTCCTGGAGGGGTAGGATTCCGAAGGGCAGGGCCTCAGCCTTCCTTACTAAACTGCAGGGGGCCATTTCCCTGCTCTGGACAGCCAGCCCCTCTCCTGCGTCCCGTGTGTCGGGATCTTTGACTCTTTACTCTGTCAAGAGTTCTATGGAGTCTGTCCTTTCACAATTCTGGCAGGAGCGTTTTCATTCCCAGTGCTTGTTCCTTCCACAAGGCACCCAGTTCTCTGCCCCTGGATGTCCCCCACTGCACCCCAGAAGGCAGGAGCTGGGCTTCTCTGAGGCTACCCTTCCACTCCCTCCAGGGTGTCCATTTCATGTAGGGCCAGGGCTCCCCCTACGTCTGCTCCCTCATTCTGTGGGCTTTCTGAAGTGTGTGCGCACACAGCCCAGGGTCACCAGTGTTCTGAAGAATGAGGTGATGTAAACACCGACTGAGGGAGGGATCAGGCTGGGGACAACAGAGTGATGACCTCGAGGACAGTTTGCTTTGGGACACCAGTAGCCACACAGGCTACTCTGGGCGTCCCTGTTCACTCAGTAAATATTAATTTCCAGGTACTGCATCCTAAACCGGTGGTCCCCAGCCTTTTTGGCTGCAGGGACTGGTTTCATGAAAGATAATTTTTTCTTGGATTGGAGGTGGGAGGATGGTTTTGAGATGAGTCTGAGCAGTTGACTTACTATTGTCTCTGCAGTCACAGCTCTCTACTGACCATCTGAGTCTGCAGCCTCTCTCCAGCCCCAGCATCACTGCCTCAGCCCCACCACTCACCATCAGCCACTAGTTTCTCATAAGTAGCATGACCTAGACCCCTCGCATGGGCTGTTGATGGTGAGGTTCGCGCACCTGTGAGAATCCAATGTCCTCTCTTACTGAAAGTAGGGGGCGCTCAGGAGGTGCTGCTGTCATGGGGAGCGGCTGTAAATACAGACGAGGCTTCTCACGACCTGCCCCCTGCTCCCCTGCTGCTGCTCCACCTGGTTTTTGACAGCCCACAGCCCAAGGCTGGAGACTGCAGCCCTAAACAACTCATTACATTCCCTTACAGAAGGACCACCCTCTCCTTATTTTGCCTTGGGAGATAAAAGCCTGGTTGACAGGAGTGTGTCCCTGGATAGAGGCAGATTGGGGATGGACACAGAGTCCTTGCAGGGCCCCGGCTCAGCCCGTCTTGCCACAGCCCCTCTGCCCATCCTCAGTCCTCACCTGCTTGCTGGGAGCTTCTTTCCTGTCCTGTTGTTTGCATGCCAGGTGGGTGCCCAGCACCTCTGCCCTTGCCAGCTCCCCCATTTCAACTGTGCATGAAGAAGATGAGGAGAAACTCCCACCTGCCTGGGTCAACAAGTGGAAACATGCATCACACGGGATGGCTGGTGCCACCTGTGCCAAGCACTTGAGAGCTGAGACCCACCCAGGCCTGTGCCGATGGGGTGGGAAGGCAGCCTTAGCTGCTGTGAGATGAGTTCAATGCAGTTACCCCCTCTGGGCCACAGTTTCCCAATTAACATCGAGGATGAGGACGACAGCAGGCTGCTGGCGAGCTTGGGAGGCTCCCGGGGCATCTGGTTCATGGCTCTTGTGACCAAAACTTGCTGAGTGAACAAATGACGGGAACCCTGCCTGGCGCAGTGTCTCTGGCACTCTGCAAATGGGGTAAAAAGATGCTTGGGCCCTGCAAGGGCAGCCTGAAGACTATCCTGCTGCCAGCTGGCAGGGGCTGACCTGGCAAAGAGGGGCTTATCTAGGGCTATGAAGAGAAGCTTAGCAGACTTTATGAGCCTCGTGGGGTACAGGAGGGAAAGGACGGCTGGGACATGGGGCTGGTGCCCGAGTACTGTCCACAGAGGGGCTTGGCAAGACCCCCCCACTCTAGGAGGAGGTTAGGACTACCCCACTGTTACCCAGAGGAGGGAAGGGATTGTCCCTAAGGCCATAGCACTTGTGGGGCAGGTCTGGACCTGGACATCCCCCTGACCTCAGGGTCCCAGCTCTGATCAGTTCTACTCTGAAGTGGGGAGTCTCAAGTAAGCCATATCCCTCCCTGGGCCATGGCTGCTGCAGCCTCCACCTGCATGGACAGGCAGGTCCAGGGTGTAGCCCTGTCCCTCTGCTGCCCATAGTCTGGGACTCTGACTCAGAGCATGGCATGCATGGTGCCACAGCTGCCCAGAGAGTTCCTGCTGGCTGGGGTGGTGCAGGAATGTGGATGAAGCCCCAGCAACTTCCCAGACTCCTGCCAACACCGACTCAGGGCCCGAGGACAGCACTGTGAAGAGTCGCCCCCAGGCCACCAAATGTTGGGTTATCCAGGCTGGACCAAAGCCTGCTCGGTGACCCAAGGTCCACACAGAATACAATTCCTGCACCCAAACAGGCCTGGCCTTCCTTCTGAGGTTAAAGGAGGATGAGAATTACTTCTCTGATGGTATTTGTAACAGTCTGGAAAGTGTACAGTGAGGTGAGCCAGGGCGCCCTGGTGGGGGACTCCATATGAGCAGCCATCATCACTTGCCCCTGGGGAAGGAGTGGGACCTCATCTCCCTGTCTCTCTGGAAGGGGCTGCAGGGCCCAGGGCAGGTGGTCAATCCTGATCTGTGTGGCAGGTGCTGTCCAGGTGTTCTCCCAAGCAGCCTGCAGGAGGGGTGCATCTGGGTGTAGGGAACCATGCACATCACCTATGCATCTAGGCTGGGGGAGCGGGAGGTGCTGAAGGTGGATTCCAACCAGGTCTGACTCCAGCCAGCAAGGCCACATTCCTGGGGCCTACCAGGCCCTGCCCTGGCCGCACAGAATCCACATCAGCTGTGATTTGTGGGTGAAGACCCCAGAGGCAGCACCACAACCCCAGACTGCTCTTCTCCTGGCACTAGCCAAAACTGATGCTTCCAGGATTAAAGAATCTGAGACCCCTCACTAGACATCGGCTCAAGCCAGCCTGTGAGCCATATGCCCTTCCCTCTGCTAGGTCTAAGTAGTCTTGGTCCACATCCGGCCCTGCCATGGTCCACTGTGTCTGTGGCCCTCGCCTCACCTGAACTCTTGTCCTCACAATGGTCCTGAGGCAGGAGCCGCCCCTCTTCCCCACTCCAGAGCCCCTTGGACACTGCCTCTGTGGCCCCAGATTCTGTGGACTCAGATTAACTCAACTTGTAAACTGGCCCTTGTGCCTCCCCTGTCCCTCCACCCCACTGAGGCTATAGCAGCAGAGGCTGTGGCCCCTCTCACAACCCTGCACTGGCGGCCTGGAGGGCCCAGAGTTACCTCTGACCAGTGGCACATGGGAGCCATGGAAAACCCAACTTCTCAGAGGACAGCCCCCCCAGCTGCTGAGCAGTCTTTGCATCTGGCAGGAACCAGCTCAGCCACACACCTGAGTCACGGGAGTGTGACTTTCTCCCTTTCACCCTGGTTCCTGGGTTTGATCCTGGGGCTCAACTTTCCAGAGTGCCTGGGCTCACACTCTGCTGTCTGCTGTCCAAATGCCAAGTGACGTGGCAGAGTGGCCCTTCTGGAACTGAACATCGATACCTGCAGCTTCCCCTATAGCAGCGGTTCTCAACCTGTGGGTCGTGACCCACAGGAACTACATCAAAGGTTCACGGCATTAGGAAGGTTGAGAACCACTGCCCTACAGGGACAGGGCACCTGTCTTAGCCTATTCCAAACCCAATGGTAAGTGGGAGATGTCAACACCTGAGAGGACCTCCAAGAGGCAGATTGCAGAGGCTGCAGTGTGAGTGAGGGATCACATTGAACAGTGCAGGGGACCATCTTGTCTCTCACCAGAAGAAGCAGGGGATGGGACCACCACTGGTGGAAGGTCCACCATGTGACTGAGCTGGGTTTCCAGGTCCCTGTCTAGACAAACAAAAGCCCAGGGTGCCCGCCTAGAGCTGGACACAGCACCTGGGGGGAGGGAAGCACAGAGGACAAGGGATCCAGGGTGTTGAGGACCCAGGGTGGAAGTCAGGCAGGTGTCTACCCAAAGTGCTTGTGTGGCATGGTTGGGTGAGTAGCAATGCCCAGGCTCAGGTGACAAGGTGGAAATGGGATAACAGCTAGGTGAGAATGACATAAGAAATCATGACAGCGATAAAGACCATTTTCTTCCATGTTTTGAGTATCTACCATGTGTCAGAAACAATTCCAAGTGATGGAGATAGAGCCCCCTGAAATTTATGTGAGGTGCAGCAGGGTCTGTGCCAGTCCTCACAGTGAGCAGGTGAGGGAGGTCCTGTGATGAGTGGGGACACCAAGACCTGGGCAGGGTTCTTGTGGCTGGGACGTAGCAGGGCTCAGGCTCCTGCTCATATCTGCTGCATCCAGATCCCCTCTTTGTCTCTGTGTCCTGCTGGAGCTGGCTGTGGCTCTCAGCCCCTGCAGGCTGCTGTGACTAGATACCATATGCTGGGCATCTTGTTATTATAAAAGCATTTATTTGTCATGGTCCCAGAGGCTGGAGGTCTAAGATCAAGGTACTGGCATATTTCATGTCTGGTGAGGTTACACTTCTTGGTTCACTTGTCTTCTCACTGTGTCACATGGTGCAGGGACAAGGAATCTTGTGTAAGGGCACTAATTCCATTCATGGGGGCTCCACCCTCATGACCTAATCACCTTCCAAAGATCCCAGCTCTGAACACCACCACAAAGGGATTAAGTCTCAACATATGCAGTTGGGGGGTACACAAACCTTTAGGCTATTGGAGTTGCTTTCCTTAAGCCTCTGAAACTTCCCTCTTCACATTTTTTGGATCCCTGTCCTGAGTCAGGCTGTCACCAGGCCTGCTGAGGACAAAGAAAAGAGAGTGGGACATACAGAGAGGGGTAGATTGAGGCCAGAATTATAGGAGCTACACACACAGAACAGAGAATCACCTAACAAGCCAATTCAGTCTGGAAGAAAATCCCCAAACACCTGCCTCTCCATCCCAAAACTTCTAGATGATAGCCACTAATACCCCCCTTTCAAGGACAGCACAAGTTCTCACATCTAAAAGGGGTGCAGTGTTCAGGGGCGAGCAGAAAGGACCTCAGTCCTCTGACACCACTTGGCAAGGCAGGTGATTGTCCTTTGCCAAGGACAATGAGATGGCAAGGTCACTAGGAGACCCCCCAGGGGAACATGGAGAATTATAAGTTAAGTAAGCAAGAAATGTGTTGTAGCGGGTTAAATTGCTTCCCCCGTCCAATTTAATGTGGTCAAACCTCACCTCTTACCTGTGACTCTGACCTCCTCATTCAGAAAGGGGTCCTTGCAGAGATAACCCCGTTATGACGAGGTCTTACTGAATCCAAACGTAAGTATCTTTGTAGGAGAAAGGAGAGAGGTATTTGCATGTGCAGACAAAGAGGAAACATGCAGAAAAGAAATCCAGGAGAAGACCAAGGTGGAAGGAAGCTAGAGTGATGCATCCACAAGCCAAGGACACCGAGGGCTGCAGGCCACGCCAGGAGCCACAGAGGGGCAGGACCCAGATGCTCCTCAGACCCCCAGGAGAGACCGCCCTGCCATCTGTCAATGCCAGGGTTTTAGCCTTCTGGGAGAACATGCTTCTGTGTTCCATGTGGCCCAGTTTGTGGTGCTCTGTTAGGACAAGCTCTGGAGCACTGACACACACAAGCAGACAAATAGAAGCAAGGGATTCTGCTGTACAGGGCAGCAGGGACACTCCTGCTCCAGCAGCTTTGCCATTTTTGAATAGAGTTAACCTCAACAATTTACTCTATTGTTTGGTAACATTTTTAAAATTTGAAATGAATGCTTCTAGCACAATAAGCATCACAAAAACACAAAATTAATGGAAAGTTTGCTGGCATTTGTTTCTGAATAAAGTTGAGGATGAACAAGTGAACTGTGTAATATGTTTATGAACAGGGACCATTCCCCACGGGGCCGTGGGGATGATCCTGAATTTATGGAAATCAGAACACAAATCTGCTGAAAATGTATCAGCATCTACTTCAAAAAGTCGGTTGTTATTCATAAAAAACTGTGACCAAAAATGATAATGTAACACATGCAGATACAGAAGGTACATTTACATACACTCTGTGAAGCACGACTTTTAATTTAGATCAATTCATTCTTCTTCTAAATTAATTGTGCTCATTGCAGATTCTAAGCTTCCCTGAGAGGTGAGGCAAGAGGTGCTCCTGTGTGGGTTCCATTAGCGGAAGAAGGACTTCGCAAGTCACGGGGGCCGGGTTTCCAGCTCCTTAACCAGTGCCATCAGAGGCTGCAGACAGCAAACCCATTATGTGAACTCCAATAAAGGATTCCAATTTTAAAGATTTAATTCATGGAATCAGAGTGAAGCCTTGAGAAATATATCCTTTTGGAAGTGAAACATCTGATATTGTTGTGAATGTAGTTCAGTCACAAAATTCAACATTGAAATAAAGTCAGTTGTTTTGCAGTGATAATACAAAGTCTGGTGGAGCACAGCATTGTGGGAATGTTCCTGCTCAATTAAAAAGCTTAAGGATGTGTCTTAGTCCATTTTGTGCTGCTATAACAGGAAACACAAGACTGGATGATTTACAGAAAACAGAGATGTGTTTCTGGTAGTTCTAGAGGCTGGAAAGTCCAAGGTCGAGGGGCGCAGACCTGGTGAGGGCCTCTCCCCGCATCATCCTATGGGGAACACGGGAAGGGAGGAGAGCACACATGGGGGGGGGTGCGAGGAGGGGTCAGCCTCACCCTTTCTTCAGGAGCCCACTCTCGAGATAACAGCTCTGATCCATTCATGAGGGCAGAGTGCTCATGACCTAATCACTGCTTGAAGGTCTCACTTCTCGACATGTTGTGTAAGGATTAAGTTTCTACCACGTGAACTTTAGGAAACACAGTCAGACCACAGCAGGATAGAAACTTGGAGAGGGTTATGGTGCAGATATAATTGATAATTTTGCCAAACAAGCTATGATAGGAGCCTCAGACTGTGGAGCAGCTCTGAGAGAGCTCTAGCCAGTCTCAACCTGGCTGCAGGGACCCCCAGCAAAGATGGCCTGTCAAGGAAACAAGCGAGCTTTATACTCCTTCTGTGCTCCATCATCAGCTAGAGCAGCCCAGGGAGGGGCTGCAGCCTGGGCACGTCGAGGTGATGCCCTGGTGGGTCTGCAGCTCAGCGGCTGTGCTGCCTCTTCCTGTCTTCCTTGCCACAGGTTTTCATGGGCCCCCAGAGCACCTGCGAGGCCACCAGGCCTGCATTGCTTTGGAGGTGGTGAGAGTGCTACTTCCCAGCAGATGTGACAGGTGAGGCATGCCTATAGCAATCTCCAACAATCCCCGAAGGAAAAATACAGAAATGTACATTCAAATGTCCAGTAAAATGGAGTAACTACAAAAGCACCTGATAAATGAAAAAGGAGGGAGGCAGAACGATGGGACAAACAGAAACAAATAGTGAGACTTGATCAGTAGTTAATGTTAAATGTAAATGGAACAAATTCTAAGGAGGAACTGAACGTATTAACTTGATGAAAGCTTAATTTTGCTCATGTAAAAGATTTAGTTTTGAAACTTTAAGGCTTTGCCTTGGTATCTCTCAATTTGTGGGAAAAATCTTCTGAGAAAGAGCACCTATTTTTAATTGGATAAATTTATACACTGAACCAGAATGGAATTAAATTGAGAAGTCTTACAATTTTGCAGGAACTAAATATGGTGAAAGATTCAAAAGAACCAAAAATAGGTACAATTTATTTGACAGGTTTTATCTTTACCAGAGAAATGTATTCTGAATGGAGGCTCAAAGATAGTATCTATGGAAACACTTGGCCTGAAATATTTACACATTTATATATGAAGAATAGAATTAAGATTATTCTTTATTTAGCAGAAACTCTGTTGAACTTATCTAATAATTCAGCATGATTAGAGAGAATATTTTCTCAAATGTATCATGGTCAGCAGACGGGAGCCAACTGAAGATATGTACAATTTCAAATTTATTAATGATGAAACAAAAATCTGAAGAAGATGGTAATTTTATTAAAGAGACAAAAGATAATAAAATTCATGGAAAGAAAAACAGCTGAGATTAAAACATGGTGTATGAAATATATCAAGAATAATCTGCTTCAGTTATTTATTTGGTATTCAGATAGTCAATATAAAGAAGTTTATTTTGCTTTCAAGAACACAGACATAAGTTATTTTTAAGAAGAATTTTATTTTTGAAATGTATCTGTAGAATTATTTTATAGACTCAATGACACAGCGCTATCAGTTGGTTGGTATTTTCATCATTTTTGTGTCCTCTGTGCTCTCAGAACTGTCTTGTTTGAACCACAGGTTAGAGTACTCAGTGTCTGTTCCCAGGTGGGGCTGGCAGCCTCAGGCACAGCAGCCGTCCTCAGAGGGCAGAAGTTAGCGGGGATGTCTGGAGGCTGGAGCAGGCTGCCCAGGCACCTTGGAAGCTGGATGGGGCCTGGTGAGGATGCAGCTTCCACTCCCTCCCGCCCCCAAGGGGCAGGGCGATGAAGTGTCACGGGGGCAGCAGTGGTCATGGTGGGGGAGCAGTGTGAGAGTACTGGCCCTGGTCTGAGTGTGAGATGCTCAGCTGCTCTGGAGTTCATAAAGAGAGAGAGTGGGAGGTAAAGAGACCCCTCATGGAAGCCTGTGTGCTCACCAGTGAGTGCATTTCTCTCTCATTTGAAAGCTGCCTCCCCCCCACCCCCCACCCTCCCGCGACTTGGAACATCAACCAAGCCGTAATTTCCTGGGTTGGCGGCTTTTTCTACCTTTACCCTTTGCAAACTGTCTGGAAGCAAATGTCAAAACTGAAATGCCCAACAACTTGAATTTCTCGACCCAACAAACAGGAAATCAGTGAGATATTTTTAGTCAAATTTTGACTCTAACGTGATAGACGGATCCTCTTGGCACACACGCTCTCCATGCTCTGACCTTCCTCTTCCCCTTGTGAGGTGCACCCCAGCACTGGGGAGCGTCCCTCCCTCACGAGCGGGGCTGGCTGAGCTGTGCGTCCTCACTTGGCATCAGCAGAGGAGCTGTTGTTAAAAGGACCTGATGAACGTGCTGCCCAGATGCAAAAGTTAACATGTTAGCAAAGCCCAGGGTCACCCGGGGCTGCTTTCCCTCGTCTGCTGGGCTTCAGTCTCCCTGGTGGACGGACGACTGGTGCATCTTAACAGTGTTTTGAAGTTGTTACACAGGTCCTGGGTGAATCCCGGAACCACCTTGTGTGACCCACCCTTAATGCCTTCCTTAGGCCTCAGGTGTCCTCAGCCCACAGCAACATCAACATGGAAGGGAATTCTTATGTGCAGCGTGAGGACAGTCACAGGCTGGTCACAGGGCTCTGCCACCCCTGCTCTTATACTCACAGCAGGTGCCACCAGAACTTACCAGGTGCCTCCCAGGTGTGGTCTGAAACCCACCCAACATGCAGACACCCAAGCCCAAAAAGGCTACACGGCTGCTCTAGGGGCCCTACAAGCAACACGACACCCAAAGCCCCTGTCTTGGCATCCCTGCCGGCTGCTGCCTGGGCCTTGGCCCTTGGCTCCCGCTCCCCAGAGCTTCCAAAGTTCTTTCTTATTCCAGTTGATTCTTTTCTAAGAGAGAAAGCTGCTGTCATATTTTGGAACTTTTATAGTTGTGAACTTTAGGAATGGTGGATTATGTCAAATTGATCTGAGGACCCCTTGCCTGGGGCAAGCATGAAAAGGCAGATCGGAGACTGCCACGGTGGACCCTGTCCTGGCTCTGACTCCCAGATCCCCATTTCCACACCTGGGCCCAGAGCAGAAGGTCAGTATGCTGGGGACCAGCCTTCCCTGCGTCTGTGGCAGTGGGAAGCTTTCTAGGCTCTTGGAGGCTCCATTTCATGGTTTGGAAAATAGAACAGAATAGGTGACCTACAAAGTCCCTTCCTGTCAAAATACCAGGAGGTAGCGTCCCGGAATGCCCGAGAAGGGACATGCTTGCTCTGCAGTTCCCCAAGCTCAGAGGGAGGTCGCACCGAGCTTCAAGAGGCAGAACCAAGGAACTGGCCAGTCCAGTCAGACCCCAGGTAGGCCAGAAGCAGCAGGAGGGAGCTGGGAGTGAAGGACACCAGGACACCACAGAGAATGCCTGAGCACAGAAGCTCCACAGCATCTGTCAGAGGGACAGAGCCGCCCACCGTCCCCCTCCGAGGGCCGCACTGCACCTGCGCTGCCTTCCCGCCCAGCACTGGGCACATTGTTATTAACACCTCTCACGTCCTGACGGGGACTGGGAGGACGTGCAAAACTTGCGGCAGTAGGACCAGGGTAGTCTCAGGTTCACAGGCTGTTAGATCTGAGGGGACTAGGGCCAGCTGGGTGCCACTCTGACCACCAACGCCCTGGCCAGCCACTCTGCCGACAGGCTGAGAAGCAGGCGTGTGGCCGGCTCAGACACAGCTGGCCTGAGCACAGTGGCTCCATGGCACAGGACAGCAGTTCCGTCCAGTGCCCACCCTCCCCAGAAGGGTAGTGGCCCTTCCAACCATTCCCATACTGGTGCCCAGAGGGTGTGAATTTCAAGGTGGGTTCTGAGGGGCCTGGTCAAAGGGACATTCATTGTCAGTGCTGGGTTTATCTTCAGGGAGCGTTCTCTGCTGCACACCAGCCAGGGGAGCTGCAGGGGCATTCCTGTAAGGCTGCTTCCTGCCTGTTGACAGTGCTCACTCTCCAGAGGGGAGATGAACTGAGTCACAAAGAGGTTTCCCTCTGACCCGTAGATTGTCCACAGAGTCAGAGAGACGAGACTGAAGTGGCATCTGTCTTGAGCAAGTAACTTCTCTGTGCCTCAGAGAACTTTCCTCACCTGTGAGAGGGAACCAGAGCCACATTCTCTGTCGTGTGCCCCCATAGTCCTGGAAGATGCTAAGGAATGTACAGATATAAACTGGATACCATTTGAGCCTTATTATTTCTCTAAAGCTGGAAGGTCTTAGTTGAAGAGATGGATTCTTTGCAAGGTGCACACACAGTGACCCTAGTGCTTATAGAATTCTAACAGAGCTCTGTGAGACCACTCTCCAAAAAACAACAAAAATAGGCCTAGAAGGAACAAAACTATTCAGAGAACAGCAAGAGGTATTTTTCACAATTAGTTGCTTAATTCCAAGGATTACGACCCGCACTCCACCGCACAGTGAGGGCACGTTTCCTAATTAAAGACTCTTTCACAAATGGCACCATTAAAGCTGCTACGGCCACCAATCCGGAGCGTTCTCATTGTGGGACGCTGTTATTGGCACTCAGCAGCTTCTCTGGAACACGATTCAGAGTTCGTAATCCCAGTGAGGACACATGTGCCCAGTTCCAGGCAATTTTTGAAGCCCTGTGACACGCACATTCACACAGGGTGTGACTGTCTTCGCCACAGGGCTCCTGCCCTTCCATGGACAGGGACTGAATATATGGGCCGAGGGGCCTTAAATGGGGGCTGAGGGGCTCACCAGAGTCCCCAGGACACACCTCTGACACCCCAGACTCCTCCCTGATCACTGGGTGTCTGGCCTCTCCTTACAGGAGGGCTGGGGATGTTGAGGGGAGAGAACAGCCCCTACCAGTAGTTCTGCAGCCAGGAAAGCTGCAAGTAACACAGGCCGTGCAGCCAGTCCCACGTCTAGAGGCGCCCCAATAACACAGGCCGTGCAGCCAGTCCCGCACCCAGAGGCGCCCCAATAACACAGGCCAAGCAGCCAGTCCCGTGTCCAGAGGCGCCCCAATAACACAGGCTGTGCAGCCAGTCCCGTGTCCAGAGGCGCCTCAATAACACAGGCCATGCAGCCAGTCCCGTGTCCAGAGGCTCCCCAATAACACAGGCCGTGCAGCCAGTCCCGTGTCCAGAGGCGCCTCAATAACACAGGCCGTGCAGCCAGTCCCATGTTCAGAGGTGCCCCAATAACACAGGCCGTGCAGCCAGTCCCGTGTTCAGAGGCGCCTCAATAACACAGGCCGTGCAGCCAGTCCCGCGTCCAGAGGCGCCCCAATAACACAGGCCGTGCAGCCAGTCCCATGTTCAGAGGCGCCTCAATAACACAGGCCGTGCAGCCAGTCCCGTGTTCAGAGGTGCCCCAAAAACACAGGCCGAGCAGCCAGTCCCCAGTACAGAGGCGACTCAGTAACACACGCCGAGCAGCAAGTCCCGAGTCCAGAGGCGCCACAATAACACAGGCCGTGCAGCCAGTCCCGGGTCCAGAGGCGCCCCCAGAACACAGGCCGTGCAGCCAGTCCCAGGTACAGAGGAGCCCCGATAACCCAGGCGGTGCAGCCAGTCCGGGGTGCGGGGGGGGGGCGTGGGGGGGGGCGG
>CAUYQV010022591.1:0-12561 GCA_963574575.1 Galagoides demidoff
TAAATATAATTCATCACATAAACAAATTAAAAAACAAAGACCATATGATTCTCTCAATTGATGCAGAAAAAGCTTTTGATAACATCCAGCATCCCTTTATGATCAGAACACTTAAGAAAATTGGTATAGAAGGGACATTTCTTTTTTTTTTTTTTTTTGAGACGGAGCCTCAAGCTATCCCCCTGGGCAGAGTGCCATGGCATTACCGCTCACAGCAACCTCCAACTCTCCAACTCCTGGGCTCAAGCGAGTCTCCTGCCTCAGCCTCCTAAGTAGCTGGGACCACAGGCGCCCGCCACAACGCCCAGCCATTTTTTGGTTGCAGCCATCATTGTTGTTTGGCGGGCCCAGGCTGGGGATTCGAACCCGCCACCTTAGGTGTACGTGGCTGGCGCCTTAGCCGATTGAGCCACAGGTGCCGAGCCAATGCCTAGTTGATTTTTAGAGATGGGATCTTGCTCACGCTCAGGCTAGTCTCAAACCTATGAGCTGCAATCCACCTGTCTCCGCCTTCCAGAGTGCTAGGTTGCAGGTGTGAGCCACTGTGCCCGGCAGAGTCCCCCATTTCCCTCCATGGCAGCCCAGCTTCCAGCGTTCACTTACTAGTTGGCCTTGTTGTGCTCGCGTGCCCAGCACTCTGTACACAGCCAGTACTGATTTCTTGCAGGTCGCCATGGGCTACTCACACTCCTTGGTGATAGCAAGAGATGAAAGCGAGACTGAGAAAGAGAAGATCAAGAAACTGCCAGAATACAATCCCCGAACCCTCTGATGGTCCTGGAGACTCCTCCAACTCCACACCTCTCGCGGCAGCTGTCATTTCCATGTGCACTGGGATGTGAAGTCAAACGAGGAATTGAAAAAAAGCAAAAGTTGACCGAAGGTGCATTTGTTAGACTCCCTGAGGTTCCATTTTATAAGTGACCCAACATTAACTACCTTTTTCTGTATGCTTTCCAAAGTATGTTTTTTTCTCTTCATGTTTAATTAAAATATTTGCTCATGGTTGACTTACCATTCCTACAAAAAAGGCAGAAACTTTGAGCAACCTAGGTTTTTTTTAAGTTGCTTTTTCTTTTTTCTTCTAAGTCTACTTCCCAAAACGCCCTTTCCAGTCATGATTAGCATTGTGATCTGAGTGGGTGCTGTGTGGAAGAGGAATCACCATTTACTCAGAAAAGATGTCCTGTACGGGAACCAGCAGTATCCAGGCAAAACCGTGCTTGTGTCCTGGAGCACCCTGGTCACGCCTTTCCTGCTTTTTCTTGCAGACCGACTGAGGCCTGCGCTTGTTCTGTTTCTCCCCACGGCTGCTTGCCAGGCCCACGGCCTTCTGGCTGCACCGTTAATAGAATCTGCCGTTTTCCCCCCCAGGTGGGGGTTTGGGGGTCTGTGTTTAGCCATTTTTATCTCCTTCAGCTGTAAAGGAAACCCAAATGAAAATCAGGTGATTGTGGAACCATGGGGACTTGGGGGTGGGGCAGAGATGAGGAACATTTATGTCTTCTGCAAGGTCCGGCTTTGTGGCTCCCTGCAGAGCGGCCCTTGTCACTAGCACTCGCCAATTAGAGATTTATCAGCCAGCAGTAAAAAGTGCTTTCTCCAGTCCTTGCAAAGAAGGATCAGCTCTTTGTCATACCAGCCTTTATCACCTTTGTGCTTCGGTCTTTTCTTTCTCTTCCCCCCGCCTGGATCCTGCTTACAATGGGCTGTCCTATTTCTGAGACTTGGGGTACCGTTCTGCTAACCCAGCTCTCTAGTCGCATTTGCTTGGCTCTGGTACCAAATACTTGGGATTACTGAAGAAGTCCCCCTTCCTGTGTGTCAGCGCCGATGCTGTGACTGCCACCCGCTTCCCGTCAAGTGCCCTCTGCCCGAGCTCGCCACCAATGTGCGCTGTGCTGCGTGAGTTACGAGGTGCCTTTCCCGGAACCCTCCGCTCACTTGGACCCAAGAGAGGTGACAGCTGTGGCTGGGGCTCTTGGTTTCCAGAGGGTCTGGACTGGTTTGGGTGCTTTAAAATAGATTTTTAGTTCAGTGGTGCTTACAGGGGAGGTGGGGGTAAGACTTCAGTGTGAGACTGGGGTGGACGGGAAAGTTCCGTATTGGTCTCTCAGTTTGCTTTGCTTTTGCTATTGTTACCATTTGTCATTGTCTCGATGTTAAAATGCCAAAAATGATCTAGTCGGTGTTGTTTTTTCCCTGTCTTCCACCCCCGTCACTCCTTATTATGGTGACTTCTGCCCTAGCAGGGCACATAGCAGTATCTTTCCTGGCCAGTTCCGAGACACTGCAGGAGGAGACTGGCCTGCATCTTTCTAAGAGTTATCATGCTCATCTCTTTGTCCTATGTCCAATCAATAGCCCAGGGGAGAAGCTTCTGCAACTTCAGAGCTTCTGCTAAACTAACTTAATTTGTCCAAATCACCCCAAAATCACCATCTCTAACTCAAAGCTTCCATGTGACAACCTAATAAGTTTCCTTGGATAGGCCTTCACTGGCACGCAGCTCAGACAGCTGTGCTCTGTGTCACCAAGAGGGTCGAGGAAGCAGCACCCTGGGTCCTGGCCTTTGCAGAAGCCTCCTTGTGCGGAGGGCTAAGGCCACCCACGAATCCGCCTCAGCCTCTTCTGGAACCCTTGCTAGGGACAGGAGCAGGAAAGGGACCTTCCAAGTGAAGACTTCCCTGTCCCCTGGCCCCATGTACCTCCCTTCACTTCATTTTGGCTTAGAATTTAAAATGAACTTCCTAATAAGGAAGATCCTTTTGAACAAGGGGGAGGTGTGGTCCCAAGCTCCTGCGGAAAGGTACACAGCAGCCTGGCTTGGCTGGGGATGTGCTTGGCACTGGCCCTGTGGGTTGTCTGGCCAGTCTTCCAGCTCAGGAAGGAGAATTTAAAAGACAAGGCATAAGGGTGCGGAAGAGCTGAAGAGCAGGTTGTGATTTGGTCGAAGGTGCCTGGTTTAGTGCTGTAATTGTCTTTTTTTTTATATATATATATTTCTTGGAGTAAACATTTTAAATAAATGGCATCATTGTTTACTGTCTCGGCCTTTCTGTTTATTTTTCAGTTAGAACTTATCTCTGGCTTCTCAATGCCTTGTATGCAGACTCCCCCCAAGCCTGGCACTCACAGAAAAGGGTGGCAGGAGAAAGGGGGCCCCAGGCTTAAATGATCAGTCAGGGAAGCATCCAGAATAGGGCCTGGCGCAGCCTGTACCCTGAAGAGTTATGCTCACACCCCCGACTGAGAAGGGAGCCTTCTATGGATGCTGGCCACGTATGCACTTACCACTTGTGGGCAGTGTGGCCAGATGCCCACCAGGGGGCACCAAGAGGCAGTCCTGTACAGATGCTGGGGCGTACTTGGACAGGAAGGCCTTCACTTCAGTGTTGCTGCTCTTGGTCACCCTGGCCAAGTTCTAGACTGGATTATCTGCACAGGCCACTGGCTCCCTGCAGCTTCATATAGGCTGGCACCTGGGTAGCAGTAGTGGTCAGACCAGCCCCTGCCAGTAGACATTGCCTCTGTTCTAGAGAGAAGGGGAGCCTGTCCTGTAGTCCATTACTGGCAGAAGCAGCATGCTGTGGCAGATTGCAGGTCTGTCTATGGGAAAAATACGGGATTCCCCGTCACATGGCTTGGTTGCCTGGTGCTTCCCAGGCACATTGATCCTGCCCTGGAGGATACCCCTCTGAACGCCCAGTCTGCAAGGGAAGTGGCCACTTCTTATGGGCTTCATCCATGGAAAAAGTTAGTGGTTGACACGTTCTGGCTATTAAGTGACACCCACCTGCAGCGCCTGTAATCCATACCAATAGTCTTGAGGGGTCAGGGCCATATTCCCCTGTCACAGGGGAACATGAGATGGATAGACCGTAGCAGCTCAGAACTGCTCTGCTAAAAGACCCCAACACCAGATTTCTAGGTCCCCTTGAAGAGCCTGCCCCTGGCCAGACCAGAACCCCCTGCAGCCCACAGCCACTTTGGGGAGGGGCTGCCCTCAGAGATGTGGGGATACCAGCCAAACACACACACTACCCTGGAGAACAGCAGCAGCAGCCTTGGGCCCTGTGGGCTGGGGGCAAATTACATCTGCCATGCTTTCAAAGTACATGGCTTAATAAATGTACCGTCAGTAGGTTTTTTTTTTTTTTTGGTATTAAACGTTACCACATAACTGGCTTTTCTAGTAGAATATGAATTGTAACTTGTTTTTGTTGAGAAGATACTTCAGTTCAGCTGTTTTGTCACAGTACAGAATACTTCCTATGCACGGAATCTGACAGTATCTTTTTGCATGTAATGCCTTTGCAAATTATAGTCTTTGAAAATTTCCACAAATGTAGTCATCTGTTCATTGAACAGTCTTTCTTCATCTGTAATTGGCTGGGGGAGGGGGGGGGAATGTCTGTTTCTTAAGCCTATTCTGTAGCACAGCCTGGGCTGGTACAGTCACAAAAGTGAATACAACAGGGGTCTCTTCAGCATAGGTCACAAACAGGTTGCTGCAGGCAGATAACAAGGCACAGCCCCTAAACTGTCCTGGGTAGCTGGCACACCGCCCCAGCCAGAGAGCAGCTCCCAGACCAGAACCCACACCTCATCTCAAGATGTCTGTGTACCCAGCTGCACCTTCCCTATGCTTTTGCCACTGTTCCCTGGGGTGACCCGAGTAAGGCCTGTTGAGTGCTCAGGCTTGGGATCCCAGCTCTGCTTTGTCCTAGCCATGTGACCTGGGATGAGTCCCCCAGTCCTCCCCTGTGGAAAATGGGGACAATAGGACCCACCTTAGGTCGTTGAAATGATTGAAGGGACTGCTTTGAACCTCACCAGGGCTCACACATGGTCTCCACTCCCCCTGTGAGACCTGGGGCAGGGAGCTCCCTATGAGTGAGGACACTGGGCTCCCTCAGGTGTTCTAGAAAGTGTTCACAGGGCAGAAACAGCAGGGGAGCCAAGCTACAGTTAAATCTGAGTTGTTCTTTTGGTCTCACTCTATTGCCCAGGTTAGAGTGCCATGGCCTCAGTCTACCACACAGCAACCTCAAACTCCTGAGCTCAAGCAATCCTGCCTCAGCCTCCCAAGTAGCTGGGACTATAGGCACCCACCACCACACCTGGCTATTGTTTCTATTTTTAGTAGAGATGAGGTCATGCTCTTGCTCAGGCTGGTCTCCAACTCCCGAGCTGAAGCAGTCCTTTCCCAGCCTTGCAGAGTGCTAGGATTACAGGTGTGACCACCACCCCAGGCCTCAGCTTGCTTTAATTGCACCCCTGTCATTGTCACAGGGTGCCAGGCAAGTGGAAATAGGCTGCCTGGAGGAGGCCTTTCGGCTTTAAAGCAACCCAGGCCTGCCCCTGCCATACCTTCTCTTTCAGACCACACTCTACAGACCCCAAGAGCCCAGAGCTTCAACCCAGTGAGGACAGCTGCCCTTGGGCATGGTGCTAGCCCTTCTCCCTTATCACAGCCGGGAGCTGTCACATTGAGCCCTACAGCAGTGATTTTTTAACCTATGTTCTACTAGCCGATCATGAATATGCTGTGAAAATTTTTAAAGATTTTCAAAAAGTTCAAAGTATAGTTTTTACTTTTGATCAATGTAATTTAAGTGTGCCAGGCAGGATAGCAACATTATCTAACCCAGTCACTGCTTACCCCCTTTCATTCCCCCCCCCTCAAGTGGGCAAGTGGGACAGCATGATCACAGGTGTCATCTCAGCAGTTTTGTCCTCAGCTGTCATTCACTCCCCCCTTCCTCAAACAAGGCCACCATGAAAGTGCATTCACAACAGCTTGAGCTTTATTGGCCATTCAGTGAACACTTCCTGGCTAAAGGCTGTTTTCCATCTTTCCTCCCTACAGGGGTTCAAGCTGGTGACATTTGCCACACTGCTGGGTCCAGGGGACAGGGGTAGGCAGGTCAGGGAAGGGGCTATCATGCTGTTGCATGGTGACAGTGGCTGTTCATGCCTACGCAGAGCAGGCAGCCCAGGGCCTGGGGCTATGGCACCATCTTCCACCACTTGAAGGCAAAGGGCACCCGGCGGATATTGGCACAGGCACACAAGTCTCCGATGTCGGTCAGGTAACGGTCAAAGTCATCAATGAAGGTGCAGTGTAAGCCCAGGGGCTCCAGCAAGTGGCGGACATGTTCTTCCAGGCAGCAGGTACCCTTGATTTGGGGCCCAAAAGGCTTGGGGATCCCCAGGTTCTTGCCTAGTACGATCATCTGCAGCTGTCAGGGAGATGGTTATTATGGGTGAGGCTTGGATGGGCATCAGCCATCAGAGAAAGCCCCCTCTTTCCCTACGGAAGGGGCACTATAGGGTTAAATGCAGGTATGACCCAGCTGCCTCTATGGGGCTGGGCCAGACCAAGAATAGCAAGCACGTGGCACCATCTTCCAGCTCACTTCTGCCTCACCACACCTGCTGTGGTTCTGGATTTTTTTTTTAAGAGATAGTCTCAATTTATAACTCACAGCAACCTCAAACTCTTGCGTTCAAGCAATCCTCTTACCTCAGCTTCCCAAGTAGGTAGGACTACGGATGCCAGCTCCAATGCCCAGTTATTTTGAGATGGGGGTGGTGGGGGAGGGTTGTCTCACTCTTAGCTCAGGCTGACCTCGAACTCCTAAGCTCAGGCAATCCACAGGCCTCAGCTTCCCAGAGTGCTAGACTTACAGGTGTGAGCCACTGCACTCGACCCTCCAACATGGTTCCTAACAGCAAAACTCAAATCCTGCCTGCTCAAGGACTAGCTGTCAGCTGCCTCAGTTTCTTCCACTGTATTTTTTTTTCTTTTGATATAGAATTAAGGCCCAGAATCTCACTCTGTTGCTCTGGGCTAGAGTAACATGGTGTCAGCCTAGCAAACTCCTGAGCTCAAGCGACCATCCTGCCTCAGCCTTCCAGAGTGCTAGGATTGTAGGCGTGAGCCATTGTGACCAGCCTGGCCTTTGGCCCCTCGGATGTGCCATGTTCCCCCTACCTCCACTGGGGTGCTCTCCATACCCAGCTTTGCCAGCTGACTTCTAGCTATCTTTAACTCTTCAGAGAAACTTCTCACCACTCCTCACACTGATCTGATAAAGCTAGAAGATACCCAGCTCCACTGGTAAGTTCAAGGCCTGTGTCTGTAGGGCCCAAGAGAGGTGACCAGCAAGTGTTAAAGAATTGAGGCCTTATGATGCAGAATTCAGTGTGAGCACCCACGTGACAGCTCACGGTTGTCACATAAGAGAGTTCAGACCCGAGCTGTGGGCTTGGCACAACCAGGACTCCTTGTACTTATACCCCCACTCTCCAACTTCCAGTTTAGCAGGATTAAAAGGTTACTTTATACACTCAAGCCACCTATGTACTTGGAAGCTGCTGCTCTGGACTCTGGGGACAGTGGACACAAGGCCCTGCCCTTAGGGAACTTGTCCAGGCGCTGCCATCAGTGGGGAAGTGGGGCTCATCTGGCCCTTCTGAGTGGGGCTTAGCTTCCTGAGGCCTCTGAAGCATGCGGACCAATACCTGACCCATGGTCACTGCTTAGTGGGTCTCGCAGCTTTTAGGCACAATATACCTCCTTCCTTGTGGGGTCTTCTAGCTGAGGGGGGAGAAAAGGGCATGTCTGCTGCTCCCCCATTTCTGCAGTCCAGGACCATGGATGAGAATATGCTAGCCAGTGTTGGCAGAACAGGCCCGCCCCACCCAGGAAGCCCAGCCCACAACCCCTCACCAGGTCAGGGAAGTACGGCTTCGCAAAGCGCTTCCGGATCTGCTGCTCGGGGGGGACATTGGTCAGCGGCGCCAGGCAGAAGAGCTGGGGTATGTCGATGATGTCCTTTTCCACCAGGCCCAGCTCTGTCTTCAGGATGTCACGGTTCAGTTGAATACACTTCTGGGGGGCGGGGAGGAAGGGGCCAGGGGAGTAGTGGCTCAGCAATAGAGAGGCTCCCTGCCCCCAACACCTACGGGCATGACCTGAAGTAGCCACCATCTCTCCACTCCCCCTGTGGGCCTGGAGCCTCATAGGCCAGGCCAGCCTCCTGACACCAGAGGCAGCTTCACAGGAGGAAGCAGGGCCATCAAGGTTTTGAGACTGGGATCCTGTAGCTAGTCAGTGTTGGGGTGGCCAGTAGTCCTGAGCAAGGCCATTTTCCTGCCCCAACCAGCTGAGCCAAACATCTTGATGGTACCAGGCTCGTGCTCACTACACCTAGGCTGCCCGTCCCCATGGGCTCAGAGGCTGTCTCAGCTCCACGTCCAGCCAGTGTCCTTCCCTGTTCTTGCTAAGGTCAGGGTGCCGGTATAGTGTGGCACAGAACACTCCTTGGCTGGGAATCATAAGGACCCAGTGAGCAAAGCAGTTTTGCTCTGACCATGCAACCTTGAGCAAGGAATTGCCCTTCTCTGGGCTTTAGTTTCCCCTTCTCCAGTCAGATGACCTCAATTCTGGGGACTCTGCTTCTCACAGCCCATGATTCACACCCTAAGAGGTCTCCAAAGGCCCATTGACCCTGAATATCATCATGGCTGCTGCCATGGGTCATTTTTTTTTTTTTTTTTTTTTTGAGACAGAGCCTCAAGCTGTCCCCCTGGGTAGAGTGCTGTGGCATCACAGCTCACAGCAACCTCCAACTCCTGGGCTCAAGTGAGTCTCCTGCCTCAGCCTCCCAAGTAGCTATGACCACAGGCACCTGCCACAATGCCCAGCTATTTTTTGGTTGCAGCCATTGTTGTTTGGCGGGCCTGGGCTGGATTCGAACCCGCCACCTTAGGGGTATGTGGCTGGCGCCTTAGCCACTTGAGCCACAGGCGCCAAGCCGTCATGGGCCACTTCATCCCAGATGCACTGGGAAGGCCCTGGGCTGAGTCTGATCCTCAGCTTCTCAGGAATGGGGACAGTCCTCTTCAAGGAGGCTGCTGAGCTCTGTCACTGTCCCACATGGAGTAGACACTGGACAGTTGAGCAGCATGAGCAGGAGGCAAAGCATGAACTTAGGAGTCACACTTGGGTCCAGACTCAGTTCCAACCGATGGGCTGAGCTAGTGGCTGTAGTCCAAGCCTCATGACCCTCACGTATAAGCCAGGTTTTATGTTCTCTGTCTGCCTCCAGGATTTTAGTCAAGTATCTTGTGCCATGCTCAGGCCACGGCTGGTGCTCAGTTAGGAAGCTGTCTAGGTTGTCAGGGCCTTTCCTACTTGGAGAGAGCACCAGGTGGAGTGTCACAACAGGAACTCATTCTAAGGGTATCTGAAACTGCTGAGCCTCCGGAATCTCTACCAGAGACTTAAACTCCTTGTCCCTCTGTTTCCCCAAGCTGGAATCCAGCTGGCCCCTAGCCCTTCATCGGCCTGTGGCAGGACCCAGAGCAGAGGGCAGCTGCCCCTGGCCCCAGCCCTAGCTAGGAACAGTGGGGACCCTTCCATGGGCCTCGCACAGCCTCAGCCCTACCTCCACGTATTCATTCTGCTTTCTCAAATTTTCATCAGCAAGCAGTTGATCGATAGTCTTGAATTCCCTTCCTGTGGGAAAAAGAGGGCGGGCAGCCTTCAGGGGAGGCAGCAGGTGCTGCTGTCCAGCGGTCGGGCAGACCCAGCCCTGGCACGGTCAACTGGGTATCTTAGGCCAGTGACTGCTGAGTAGCCTCACTCCAGAGATACCTCCCTCTTCCCTGTTCAGTGTAACATCTGAGGACTGACCAGGACCTGAACTAGAAAACCCCGGTAGGACTCTTATTACCACCTGCCACTCTGTCCTTGGCGTGGGAGGTAGGGGCAGTGGGCTATGCTAGGCTCTGAGAGGTGCCTAGAGCACATCAGTGTGACAACTTTGGCCCCTGTTCAACTCTCAGCACGGTACAGTCTGTGTAGTCTAGCTACCTTCTGCCTGTGACCCTGACCAGGTCACACTAACTTTGTTCTTAGTTGCCTGATCTGTGGGACAAGGATGCCCAATTTAGCCATCAGCTCCAAGGTGACCCTCTTTGGCCTGGGGTTCATGCTCATGCATGTCACCTTCCACACAGTGCTTCTGGGACCAGGAGTCTCCTGGGCCCTACCCTGAGGATCTGAAGAGAATGGAGAGCTCCCAGTTGGCATGGAGACTGTTGGCCCTCAGACCACGCTTTGGGTGTTGAGAACTTCCTAACACCCTGGGCCATCTGAGGAAGAGTCCCTTTGTGTTATCATGGCATTTAGGTCAAAAGGGCCATGACTACAGCTATACCACCTCTGCTGGTCTATCAGTGTCTCCTTAGGGGTGCCCAGTGCCCAGGTATCTGACCCAACACCCCCTGGATAAGGCCAGACAATGGCATTGTTGGCATCAGTTTTGCCCCCACCTGAGGCCATCCATGTGCTGAATCGGTCTCTCACAGAGAGGTTCTGGCAGCCTCTAGGCTGTCCCAGAGTATCTGGTCTGCCTGTGTTGTCCTAGTACCCAGAGTAGCCCAGAAATAGAAGATACAAAAGCCATTGGCACTACCACACAGAGTATCTCCCTGAGATCCTTTCTACCAAAAGTGATAGTAGAAAACACTGGAAAGGGCCCCGGGGAAGCAGGGACCCAGCCCCAGCCTACCCTGGGGCTCCCTTACCGTTAGAAAGGAGCTGATCCTGTCTGACCTCGTTAAACAGCAGTGCATTGCCATAACCTTGCCTCTGCTTCTCTTGGAAGAGTTTATAGCAGGCCCTGGGGCTGGCCAGGAGCAGCTGGAAGCCCTGCAAAGAGACTGGGGTCACAGGCTAGCTTCTTCCCAAGGAGCTGCCAAGGGTCCCCAATAGATGGGGTAGGGGACGTGGTCAGGTGTACCTTCTCCAGCCCCCACCACACACCTTTCTGCCTTCACTCTTGTCGTCTGTGGGGATAAAACACATGAACTCATCCATGTGGCCGCTCATTAGCCAGTCTGAGTAGAGCTCCACTGGAGCCTGCACCTGCTGGGCACAGAGGAAGTCTCGGAGGGTGTTACTCATGGCCCGGCCCTCCTCGCTGGAAGGAAGATGAAGAGAACAGCCCTTAAGCCAGTGTGGCCCAGGTTGGGCACCTGCCACTTGGCAAGTGTCAGGTTCCTTCCAGGTAGCTGGCCCCCCTCTGATGACTGGGTGGAATTGGCCAGTCCATGGAGGGTAGGATCTCTCCCTCTGAACTCACTCAGGACAGAGCCAAGCGATTCTAGGTAGACTGAACCCTGGAAGCAGTCTTGTTCAGATCTATAATCATGAAGTCCAAGCACATGGTTTTTTGTTTTTGTTTTTTTTTTTTGAGACGGAGCCTCAAGCTATCCCCCTGGGTAGAGTGCCATGGCATCATAGCTCATAGCAACCTCCAACTCCTGGGCTCAAGCGAGTGTCCTGCCTCCGCCTCCCAAGTAGCTGGGACCACAGGCGCCCGCCACAACACCCGGCCAGTTTTTGGTTGCAGCCATCATTGTTGTTTGGTGGGCCCGGGCTGGGGATTCGAACCCACTACCTTAGGTGTACGTGGCTGGTGCCTTAGCCGTTTGAGCTACAGGCGCCAAGCCAAGCACACGTTTTGTGGAAATAACATCCTGTTGGGCCAACAGGCAGCTCAATCTCACTTATTTCAATTAGAGGCCAAGCATCAAAGGTAGAAAAAACAAACTGCTTTTTCTCCTACATGAATCAAGTATCCTCATCACAGCTTAAGAAGTGGCCCAGAGCGCATGGCCTGCTGAAGTGCTGAGAACAGGTGGAACCAGGTTAAGTTAGTAGCATCCCTTTGATTTTAAAGGCATCTGGCCACCATCTGGTCTCTTGGCTCACCTGGAGTAAAAGCTGCCACCAATGAGGATCCTGCCTAGGGGGTATTCTTTCCCTTGGACCTTGACAGGCGGAGACACTGTCAGATTCCCAATGGAATCCATGCTGGCCACTCTCTGGTCCTGGGTATAGTACGGGATCACGTAGCCAACACCAGGGCTCTGGAAGGAGAGTCAGCCAGGGTGGGGGCATCAAAAGGAATGGCCTTGAGCCCCAGTCTTATCCCTAATCCAGAATCTCAGGTAGACGTCCATATCCCTCCCCTCCGAGGCCATCTGGGCCTCTCTTTTGGTGTCATGTCCAGACAGGTACCAGGCTTGAGTGATGGGACCAGGCTAAGATCAGCCAAACCAAGCTCCATACCAGTGAGTATTTCATGGGGAAATCTTCAAGATCGGTGGCCCGAGGGGTGTCAAGGACCAAAGACATGGTCTTGTGGGGAGCCTGGGTATAGCAGAAGGCCATTTCATTCTGGAGGAGACAGAACACAAATTGGGAAGTTGCTTCTCCCTAGCCCGCCCCACCCCCCTATTGCTCTCCTGCCTGTGTCTGGCTTGGCAGCCACAGTTCCCGGGACCTAGGCCACCTCTAGAAAGGATACAACTCCCAGTCTTCGACCCAACTCAGATGTCACCTTTTTTTTTTTTTTGAGACGGAGCCTCAAGCTATCCCCCTGGGTAGAGTGCCATGGCATCACAGCTCATAGCAACCTCCAACTCCTGGGCTCAAGTGAGTCTCCTGCCTCCGCCTCCCAAGTAGCTGGGACCACAGGC
>CAUYQV010022592.1:0-23037 GCA_963574575.1 Galagoides demidoff
CAAGTGGCACATAGTAGGTGCTCAATACACACTACTTATTGCTGTTATTCTTCTTCCCTTGGGGCCTGAGGGTTTGCTCAACTTCTACTTATTGGTCCAGAACCAGCTTGATACCTAAGGCAACTTAATGGATACTTCCACTCCCCACCCCCCGCAAATAGATGAGTGACCTTTCTAGGAAAGAATAAAAGCTCAGCTGAAAATCATGGACATCAGTGTTGCACATTTGTGGGGATATGGATAGCCACATTGTTAGCAACAGGTTTATTACATTAACACTAAAGTTCTTCTTCGGTCTGACACCAATTGTAGTCCCTTTTAGCAGTGTCTGCTGCTTTTTAAGGATTCTCATGTTAAAACACATTAAAGCAAAACCCAGTCGCTTTCCCAGGAGGAACTTGTGCCATTGCCACTGTTTCTGAAAGCACATTTGAATAGCATTTTTCTCCTGCCACCAGCACATGCCAGAAACTTGACTGGAGGCAGAAGGCCCTCTCTCCTTACTTTGAAGCCCCCACACATCATGCACCATCCCGCCCTGACGATGCGGCCCTGCGTGCGCTAAATTGCTCCTAACCCTTCTCATCTCCTATTGTGCATTACCACCTCCGCCACATGGCAGTGGTAATTTTATTTATGGCCCAGCCGCCCCACCTGAGGCCTGGGAAGATGGCTCCCCTCCGATCACTTCCATCAGCCGCGTAAGTGGAAGGTAATAAAAACCTGTACGTGGCTCAGACTTTCAATTTCAATTGGAAATTGAAACTGTGCAATATGATTAAAGTTTAATCTGCATCATCAATAAACATGTGTGCTAGAGCAATGAGCGCTGCTCTACCCCCCGGTTGCAGGTGCGGATTGGATGAGAGCGCGTCTGCTCGCTCTCGTCTAAGTGATATGCGCCCTGGGGTTAGGCTTGTGAACTCTGACACATGTGCGTGGGCATGCCGGGAGTTGATATATTTGTACAAAAACATAAAAATGATCATGGGTCCACGTTTGGGAGTAAATAGGTTGCTCATGCTCAGATGAAACAAAATGGAATCAATAACCCTACAAAGATTTGCTAAGGGTGCATGGATTTTTCAAAGAGCACTAATATCCATGTATTGATATTGATTCCATATCAATAGGATGGAAATTCCATTGATTTCCATCCTACTTGGGAAAAAAGTCGCTTCCAGTCTTGACTGCTTCCAGTCAAGTTTCTGGCATGTGCTGGTGGCAGGAGAAAAATGCTTTTCAAATATGCTTTCAGAAACAGTGGCAATGGCACAAGTTCCTCCTGAGAAAGCGACTGTAGAATGGTCTTTTCCTCCTGAGAAAGTGACAAGTAGATTGATTGATTCATTCATTCATTCATAAAGTATTTATTGAATGTCTACTGTATGTCGCACCCTGCACTGGTCTCTAAGGTCATTACAGAGAGGGGTAGAAACAGATTCCATTTTTGCTCTCATGGGGCTCATAGTAGTGGTTGAGAGGAATGCCAATCAAATAATTAGTCAATTATATGTAAAAGTATTCCTTGATTATATGCCCACCAGAAAGAGGCAAGGGATGCTTTTACTAAAGAGGAAGATATGACTTAATTCTGTGATGTTAGGGGGAGCTTCCTGGAGTGGATGAAGACTGAGCCAAGGTCTAAAGAGGAAACAGACACAGAGTAACCATCCCAGGAAGCCACCTGTGCAGAGGCCAGGAGGAGAGAGCATATGTGGGAGATGTGGGGGAAAGAAGATACCATGGAGGGGGGAGCCAAGAAAACAAGAGGCTCAAGATTAGGCTTGAGAAGTCAGCAGAGATTCTGCTCAGACCTCACAGGATGCTACAAAAGGTCTAGACTTTTTTCCCAAGTAGGATGGAGACCTATCTGAGGGTTTTAAACAATGCTATTATGTGGTCACCTTGAAAAGCTGCTGGATGGAGAAGGAAAAGGAGGATCTGAGAATGGCTGGGCAGACACCAATAAGGGAGCCCTTTCTGTGGTCCAGAGGAGTGGGGAGGAGGACGTGGACTAGTTGATGGCCGCAGAGGTGAGACATAGGCAAACTCCTTCCAGGTGAAAGTCAATGCCTGCCCGTCAAACACATAATGAGTTGGCTCATCTCATCTGCCCTCTCATCAATGGCTACTTTTCCGCTTTCCTTTTCCTTGACTTCTAAGTAACATCTGAAGCTATTGAACACCTGCCTCCCTCGGCTTGAAATTCTCCAACCCCTTGATTTATGTGGTAATATTTTCTGGCTCTCGCTTCCACCTTTGACGGCAATTTCTCATTTATTACTCTTTAATGAACTTTCTGGGTGTTTTATGCCGTTTTACAAATGAATAAGGTTAGGATCTCATCAGGTACATGATTGCAAATACGCTTTATTTTAGAGGTCTTTACCTGTTGAAGATATTCCCTGAAGTATTTTTGAGGGAATATATTGGAATTGCTTTCAGATGTAGCCAAGTTTTATTTGTTTAATAAAAAGGTGAATGTAATTAAAAAATAAAGAAATAAAAGTTACATGACTTGCCACCATGATTCTGTGTTAGAAACCTTGGTGTCCTTTGGAGCACTAAAACTAGTGGTCTTTGTACACAAACATCAACATACTTCAGGTGATCCAGGGGAGGGATTAGTCAGTCAGGGATATAGGGTTCTCCTTATTTATCTTATTTACGGAAGGTGAGGAACCGTGGGATTTGTGACACAACAGAGAAAACCTGGAAGGTTGCCAGGAGATCTACAGTGTGTCCCCCAAGTAGCCATTCACAGGGGGAAAAAGTTATAACAGACACCTTGGAACGTATTTGCCATGAGTGGGAGGGAAGACTTCATGTGTGTGTAGAAAGAGGTGGCTAACATATAGAGAATACTTTATATATTTTTTGTAAAATTTTATAGTGACTATTTTGTAAATAAAGGTACATTTAGCTACAATTTTCCATTTTTCATATGTATGGTAACCTTTGGGACAAACCTGTAGGCCCTGGGCTTGGCCCTGCCAAGATCCATACATAAGTATATTTATCTATGATGAGGTAAGTCTTCCCATATATGTAAATATACTTTAGGAGAAAAATACACCTTTCTAAGGGAAATTATAACTATCAAGAACATTAAAAATGTTTTGTGATTTGTAAGGAGTGGCACCATGGTGCCGTGGTGAAGAATACAGCCTCTCAAGTGGATTTGAGCCCCTGCTCCATTACCAGCTACTTGAACTTGGACAATTCCCCGGGGACCTCAGTTTCAGTTTCCATAATGCCAGAAAGGAAGAGCAATTCTTTACCCTGAAGGATTATGGGAAAGGATTAATATGTGGTGACACTATAACATAGCAGTTGTCTTCAAATTCTAATTGGGGAGTGGTGGACAAATGGGAGGCAGGGGGCACCACGGGTCCTTCAGGAGAATCTTGGATCAGTCCCTCTTCCCATTTCCTGTGTTTCTCATTCACTCAGGATGATTTGCAGTTGGTGGCAAAGCCAGCCCTGGGACCAGAGATCTGAGACTAGTGATAAAACCGTCAGCCAAGATTTGTTACATCTTTTTTTCTACCCCCTAGCCTCCCATTAAAAATGATTTGTCATTAGAACAAAACATAGGAAAACAAATGTGATTAAAATTTTCCCTTATTAAATACCTGCATGACTGTGGCAGGCCTGGGCTGAGCTCTCTGGAAAGGCTCTGATTCATCCATCTGGAAGGGGTCTGAGCAGCTGGTGGAGTCAGGAAGCAGAATAAGAGTCTGGGTTTGTTCCTCGGCTGCCTTGCTCCCTGGCATCTTTCTTCCATCTGGTTGACTTCATTCCACTGACGCCACAAAACATGGATTTCAGGTATCTGGGACATGAGGTGGGCATCACTACAGCATTACAGAAGGTAGGAGGAAGACGGGGAGGGAGGATGTATTCTGCCCTCCTACTCTGCCTTCCCAGAGGAGAAAAAAAAAAAAACTCTTATAAATCTCAGAAGTGTGATAGATCTGTCAAAAATCCATGAAGTCAGTTACATAGGTTACAGAACTCACTTCACAGTTTTTGCATCTCAGAAACCTTTGCTTTCTTAAGGTCTAGGGTAGATCAATTGCAAAACTGTCTGCAAATCTTCACCCCTCCCTATTATCTATTACCCTCTTACAGTGTGGCCTGGAAGATCCTTTTATCAAGAGGCAGAGACTCTTTAAGAGAAATTTCTTTTCAAGTCTCTTGCCCAGCCTGAGATGAGATCACTTGTTCTCTTCTTGCTATATGTTTGAGTTATTAAACCTTTGTTGGAGAAATAACCTGCAAATATCTTCTCCCATTCTGAGGGCACTTAAATATTTTAAAACAAATAAAATTTCCTACATAATGGCTTCTACATTTTCTAAGCAAATTGTTGATTTTGCAAATCATACTGACAATTGCACTGCACTGGAGAAGTCATTAAAATCTGGAAGAGAAGTCCAATGTGTCTTTCCCCCTAATTGCCAAAATCAAGGGAATATACCCACAAAAAGTGAGCTTCAATTTAAACTGTGGATCTTAGTGAATAATAATCTATCAATATTATCCCAGCAGTTATAACAAATGTACCACAATAATACAAAATGTTAATAACGGGAAAGCAATGGAGGGGAAAGGGGGCACATGAGAACTCTATACTTTATGTTTAATTTTTATTTAAACTAAAGTTGCTCTAAAAATAAAATATCAAATGTATCATAAGAAATAAAAAGTATTTCTCTTACTTTATGCTATTATATTTTTAAGACATCTAGAGACCCATTTCCCTCCCAGCTCCCCCCTTTTTTAAAAGCTGAGTTTTAAAATGTGTAACTATCTACCTCTGGGCAAATTATCCTTTCTTTCCTTTTCTCTAAGGGGAAGGAGATAATTTGGAATGCTGGTTTGATTAATACTGATGAAGAAGCCAATTTTATGAACTGAAAATATTTCTGAATGAACTTATTACAACTAAAAGGGGAATGTGTTGGAAATTCATGATTAATAGTATCATTCACGGAGAATTTGGTCTATATAAATCCAGCCTTGGCAGTTAGCCGTTAGGGACTTGTGAGCTGGCATGTTTTGAGAAATGTTCTAACCCCTTTAGTGGGATGGGGAAAAGAGCATAGAGTGATTTTTTTTCTTTAATAAATTTCCACTTAAATTTTGAAAGTCTGGTCTCAAGACAATTCTGGAAATAGATTTCAAAGACAGCTACTCAGATTTCTGTTGTGTAGTAAGTCTGAGTTTATATTATAAAGTGTCAAATTGAAAATCATTTACACAGAAGCCTCTACTTATGATCATATCCTCCAATTTTTATGGCGCTTTTAATTTGCAAAAATGCTTTTTACATATTATCTAATTTGACATTCACAATTATCCAGGGAAACTTGTAGAACAACATATTTACCTACTAAATAAATATCCACAATTTCACAATGTAAAAATAAATGCACAGAAGGACCCCCAACTCAATTGTGTCAGTCCATTTTCTGTTGCTTATAACAGGATAACTGAAACTGTAATTTATAAAGGAAAGGGATTTATTTCTTACATGTACGGAGCTGAATGTTCCAGGTTGAAGGGTCCCCTCTGCTGAGGGCCTCCTTGCTGTTGGGAACTCTGCGGGGCCTGAAGCAGCATAGAGTAAATACCACACGGTGAGGGCAGTGAGCCTGCTCGGATGTTTGTTCTGCTTCTTTTTCTTCATCTTACCAAGCTAATAGTTCCACTCCCATGATAACCCGTTAATTTGTGAAGGGATTAAGCCATTCAAGAGGGCAGAGCCCTCGTGATACAATCACCTCTCAAAGCCCTCACCTTTCATTACTGCTGCATTGGGGATTACCTTTCCAACCATGAGATTTGGGGGACACATTCAATCCATAGCACTGGTGTTACCTATTTCATATGGATTCTTGAACTTCAAGAGTTCTGAATGAAGGCAACTGCATAGCTATTCTTAGTTGCTTTTCTTTGCTTGCTTCTATGATACCTTGTTAAGCATACACACATAGATCACGTTCTCTGTGCAAATTATTTAAGCCTTCATAGGAATATGAAGATAGAGCATGTCTCCTTTCTCCGTAGGAACTTAGCAGTGTAGGTAAAGAAGAACTATTATGGCCTCTTGTGTGCATTTTTCATATAATTCCTGCAAGCATGTATTATTATTTTCATTTTACAAATGCAGAAGTAATGCCCAAAGCTTCCCATCCATGCAAAATAGTTCCATCTACACCCACGGTCTGCACTCTAGCCTCCCAATCTCACTGCCTTTTCATATAAAAATTTGAAATGCCATGAGTACATGAGGTCCAGATTTTTCACAATCAGATATTCTGTCTGCTTATAATTGTATCTTAATAGGCCGTAAGACCTATCAGAAGTACTAAATTTCAGCCGAGAGACTACTTTTCCAAAATACTTTTTGTTCTCAACTTTTGTAAAGATCTTAAAGTATTTTTTAATCCAGTATCTCTATATTTACTTGGAAGTGGCCTTGCTTAGAAGATAAGTGAGCATATAATAATAAATTATTAGTAAGTGGGTCAACAGCTGCTCTGAGACTCTAAATAGGGGAGAGGCCATAAGAGGAGGGGGTTGTCAGGGGAGACTCTTTCTTACAAAGATAATGATTGATGTAGTTCCTGAACATCGTTGAGATTTTTGTTCTCTCATCTATAAGCTGAGCTTAAAAATAGTAACTAAAATATGGTTCGTATGGAAATTAATCAAGTTAATACTTAATCATGTAAACCAGAGCCTGGCTTAGAAGTTGAGAGATGACGTGTAGACATCTTAATTACCAAGCTCAGGACTTTTTCATTCCTCTTCTTATGTCTGTGGTCTAGCCGAAGGCCTAACACTAGAAAGTACTCAATAGATATTTGTTGAATGCATGATGAAATGATGGTGCTGTCATCTGTAAATTTTCAGTAAGAGAGAACAGCAAGGGAGTTATGTTTTCTGCAGGTCAGAATGAATTTTGTGTTATTAATTTAAGGTTCAGAGGTTTGGATATATGTTCTTTAAAATAATAAATGCGTAGGGGAAAATTTTCTCTTGGTGGCAGGAAAGAAAAGGCAGAGCTATGAAGGTTTCCCTAAAGCTGTGCTGGCCTGTTCTCCAAGCTCCCGCAGTTTAACAATTTTCCTCTACTTCTATTACTAATGCAGGTGAACCATTTCACATAGTAGGTACTCAAGAAGTATTTGTTGATTAGGAAGACTTGGATTTGATAGAAAAAATAATTCCTCACTTTAAGACAGCATACAGACATTTTCACATATATATAATTCTTTTCCTTTTGATATTATTTTGCAAAACCCACATCTCCTTCTGTGACTTCACATAACTAGAGGTACGTATTCACTCTTTCCCTACTGAGAATTTAATTTATATTTGATACAAACTTGAATAAAAAGGGAGAAAACTCTTTTCACGGTTCAGGACCACGTTGTTAATGTGAGTTTGAAAACTGGAGGCTCTGAGCGTATCAGATTCAGGAGTCAGAAAATTTGTCCGATATCTCCTCTGATAATGAGACCTTTAAAAGGAACAGGAAGAACAGAACCTCCATAAACCAAAGCACTTAGGATTAAATGCTGTGATGACATTTTCCTCCAGAACTATTCAAGCAACAACTGTCTGTGGAAGAACCCAAAAGTTCAACCCATGGCCTTTAAGATGCCATAATTGGATGACGCTTCTCTTCCCATTTATCTTGCTGAGGTGTCTTCGTTTCCATGCGTGCATAGCCTCACTGTACTAGACTGGTCAAGGTTCTCCGAGTTTGACCTTTATTTTCCTTGCATTTCCATTATAGCTACTTCTTCTTGCTCTTGTGGATCTCTTCGTCAACTACAGAACAGTGATTTGCTTTTAGTAATTGCTTACTAAATTTATTCAACAGATATTTATTGAGTATCTCCAAGATATCAGGCATCATGTTAGGTTGTATAAGGTGCAGGGAAAGGATGAGACAATTTTTGCTGTCAAGAATGTTATCATCTAGAAATTCCCTTTCTGAACATATATCTTCGATTTACCAATGTTTAGAATGCTAAGTAAATGTATGGAATGAATTCATAAACAATGTAAAGTGACCCTCCATCTACTTTATATGATTATCTTCTTATATACTCTTGAACGGAAAATGAAATTGATGTCTTGGTCTTTGAAACAGCATGCAATAAAAGCAGGTATCAAAATTGCACAAATGGTCATTGGGATCCTTTCATATATGTTTCAAAAATAAACACTTGTTGAATCATTTTAATTGAATTCAAGTGCATTCAAAATAAAATCCTCTGATGCTGCTTCTGGAAATAAAGGCCTACAGGATCTGGGCACGAATCACTCATTAGTTTTAGTACAGTGATCTGTAGTCTTTTATTTTATGTAAAAAATAGAATGTCAAGGGCTGCATCGTGTTGTCTCAGATGTGCCTTCTCAACAGCACATCTCTTAACCTGAACAGCAGCTAATAGGAGTTACAAAATCATCCGCCTCCTTCTTCCTGTCGGGGCAGTCTTTCGTCAGCTGAGACTAAGAAAAGCCAGACACCTTGAGATGGGAGAAGGCGAGTCAATGCCTGCTCTCTGATACCGGGACATTCAGGCGCTGTGCGGTGCGGAGCAGCGTCTAACATCATAATCCTTCCTAGCACATTCGGGAGAATGGCTTAGAGTGGGCCTTAGAGAGCAGAGTGACAGCAGCGGCAAAGCCTTTTTATTAAATGTGGGCACCTCCACAGAGGAATGAAACCGCACAAAGGGGATATTACAGCTCAGGAAATCTTTAAAACCCCCAGCGTGGATGGAGTGAGCTGTGGGATCCGGCGGCTTCTCCACAGGTCTCGTTCTTTTGTGGACATGTGTGAGGGCAGAAGGGAAGGAAGTTCGCATATTACATCTTGCTGGCATGAGAATTTTCTTTTTTTTCCCTGCTGTCAAAAACTTATTAAATCCTATTTTGGGTTCTTGGATGTGATTCACGGGAGAGTCGGGCACATTTCTTTGCAGTAGTCCAGCTGTTTCAGATCAGTTTGAGCTGCAGGTGAGGAACAAAAGGTAATAGTAGTCCATGGTCACCTCATTGTCGTGCAATAAGAGAGTCTCATTGAGAAGTCAGAAACCTTCTAGCTGTTAGGCAAAGCAGTATATCAAAATGCTTTTGTTCATTATAGGATGGCAAAGTAAACCAGATGCATCAAGAGAGGGTATTCATTTCTCATTAGACCACATGCCTCACAAAGACTAACGTGATTTTAAGAGGTAGGCTACTAAATGCTATGCGTCTTCTGATTTTATTTATTTACTTATTCATTATTTGGGCCGCATCTCACTCTGTCACTCAGGCTGGTGTACAGTGATGCTATGGTAGCTTACTGTACCCCTGAGCTTCTGTGCTCAGGCAATCTTTCTGCCTGAGATCCCTGAGGTGCTGAGACTACAGGCACATACCATTATACCTAGATAATTTTTTTTGTTTTAATTTTTGGTAGTGATAAGGTCTCATCACACTGTTCAGGCATATTATGAACTCCTAGCCTCAAGCAATTCTTCTGCCTCCAACTCCCATAATGCTGGGATTACAGGAGTGAGCCCCTGCAACAGGCCATCTTCTGATTTTCAGAGCATTCTGTGGCCTCAGAAGACATTTCCATCCACAAATCTACGTACACATTGTTCTCTGAGAGGGGTGGAAATATTGTAAACCTTATTTAACATGCTTATGACTGTAATTCTTGAAGTTTAGCATGCCTACAATTTACCGGGAAGCTTTGTTCACATGCACACCATGGGCTATTCCCTCTAAAACTCCTGTTATTCTTGGGAATTGCTCATCTGACTGACAAGGACTCCCCAAGTGCTGTTAACGGAGGTGGCTCCTGGTGCTACATATTGGGAAACGCTGACTTAGCTTTAAGAAAAATAGGTCAACTGTTGAATATGCAAAATGTCCTTCTCCTGAAAGGAGAGATTTTAAATATATTTTTAAAATTAGGAGGGTAAACAGTGGGACCACACCTATGGAGCATATTGCAAGAGTATAAGACAAATCTATCGAGTATAGAACATAAATGTCTTAACACAATAATCAAGCAAATGAGGTGAAATCTATATTAATTAGTTTGATGGAAGCACTCCAAATTGTATAAAAAAGTCAACACATTGTACCCCACATATACATAAATGTATCCATGATCTATGTGTATAACTTAATTAAAAAATTATTAGCAATAAAAAATAGGGCTTTAAATCTGTCTGGGACAGAAGGATTCAAACTCTGGCCCTGCTGGCAGTGACGTGTCTTTGAACCTTCCGTGTAATCCCTGTAACTCAGTCCATTTCTAGAAATGGCTGCAGGGAGGGGGCTGGAGTGAGGGGATCCGATGGCTTTTTAAAGATACGGATTGAATTGAGTGCTGACAACACAGCCTGCGTTTTATGGAATAACTGCTGACATTTTTAGATAATTGGATTTATATTTAAATTAATTACTCGGTTTAGTTTTAAAATGATGTAATATATGCAGAGGAACTTAAAAATAGCAGAACTCTATTTGTGATATTTATAGAACATATTTTTCCCAGGTTAATTTAAACCCATGGTGTCACACAGGACTATAAGCCATGCTTGTTCACTAGGATTTCGAGAAATCACCATTTTTAGGTGGTAGAATAAATAGAAGTCCTACATAGATTTTGTCCCACATTTTAGGAGTGTGTGTCGTATGGTGAAGGTGCCTGACAAAATCTGAGAAAATGCAGACTGGCCCTATGGATCTCAAGCTGTCTCCCCCATGGAACTGATGTGCCAGCCCCCTACCTTCAAATTATTTTGCTTGGTTTTGAAAACTTTGAGATGCTAATGGAAAAGGAAGATAGTAATAATGGGCAAATCAAGCAACATGATTTCTTGATATTAGCAATTCTAAGCTAATTCAATCCATTGACAAAGGAGGTATATTTTATCAAAGAAGATTTAAAACTCACACATATATTTATTCCACTCAAACTTTTCCCCATCAGTATACTAATAAAAACAAGTTTATTATTCAAGGGCCTTAAAGCCATATTTTATTTTACTTTAAATCACCAGAATCTAGGGCCAGGTTTGGCAAAGAATTGCTGTTCAAAATTCCAAATGGATGTTAACTGAAAGATAGAATATAGGAGGTAAGGCCTAGTGAAATTGGGGGTAGATAATACAGAGAGTAGAGCTGATAAGCCCTGTGCCATCCGTGATTCACTTGAAGGATTAGGCAAGCAAGTAACATGCATATGTGTGTGAAGTTTTTATTTTATTTTTACATGTGATTATTAGGTTTCCACTTTTTGTCTTCACAAAATTAAAAAGGCTTGAAATTTAACAACAATAACAATGTTTAAGATAAGGAGTAGAAACAAAACCCTTGTAAAGAATGAATGAAGATAAATACATTTAGAAAAGAAATCAGATGATTGCTGCAACAAAGTATTAAGCAATAATAATAGTAATGCAAAGAAAGTAACATTCACATTGTCAATTAAGAGTATGTCTATTATAGAATGCTTTGACTCTGAGGTTCAGTATGGAGTCATCAGTTAAGTTCTTTTTTTTTTCCCAAGGTCTCAAAAAATTGACAACTAATATTTATAAATAAAAATAAAAGATAATTTCACATGTGTGTAAAGTTTTACAAATTACTACCCTATCCATTATTTCCCCTGATGCTGACCCATGTCCCTGAGATTTCTAGAGATGGAATGAGTTTTATTATAGGCATTGTGTGCATTGCCCAGACACACATAGTTAAGTCACTGAGCCAAGATTTGAATTCCTCTGTTGTTGGTGTATTTAAATACCCTCACTTTATTATTCAATTTTTAAAAAGATACTCAAAGTCTTTGCTCTATATCATAAGAAAGGACATGTTTATATTCAAAGATTAACACAATTTTCATAATGCTAAGTCATTTTTTTCCCAAAAAGGACTCTCAGGGGCCGCTTCCATTAAAAGCATCTGAAATGTGCTTATTAATAAGATAGATTCCCAAGCACATCCCAAGGAATAATTAGAGTTTCAGGGGGAATAACTCAAGTAACAGCATTTTAATCAAGCTTCCCAGATAATTTGAAAGCGTACTAACGTTCACGGGTTAATGTAGTAAGCTCATTAAGTGAAGGTTGGAATGTTTCACACTCTGATGATATTACACTTACTGAGATTGTTTTGGAATGGGCCATATCAGTTGTTTTCTGACATACACTTCACACACAGTCCAGGGGCAAAGGCTGTTTCCATGTGAAGACCCTTACAGCTCTATCTGCTAGATGAGCAACCTATGATTCTAATCTGACGAAAGTAGGATACTGTTTATAATCATTTCCAGAAAATGTGGTATTTTCCGTGGGCAAGTATGTGGCTCAGAACACTATGTCCTTCAGGTATTTTTACAGAATATATTTGACCATAGCAATAAACTGCTCAAACATTGTTAATATGATAACATTGTATATAAATAATAAGATAGCCTGGCATGGTGGCTTACACTTGTAATCCCAGCACTCTGGGAGGCCTAGGCTAGAGGATTGCCTGAGCTCACAGGTTTGAGACCAGCCTGAGCCAGAGCTAGACCACCATCTCAAAACAGCCAGGTGTTGTGACAGGCATCTGTAGTCCCAGTTATTAGGGAGGCTGAGGCAAGAGAATTGCTTAAGCCCAGGAACCTGAGGTTGCTGTGAGCTATGTTGCCATGGCACTCTACCAAG
This sequence comes from Galagoides demidoff, assembly GCA_963574575.1. Classification (NCBI taxonomy): domain Eukaryota; kingdom Metazoa; phylum Chordata; class Mammalia; order Primates; family Galagidae; genus Galagoides; species Galagoides demidoff. The sequence continues at coordinate 12,750 of CAUYQV010022592.1, forward strand.
GGTGACAAAGTGAAACCCTGTCTCAAAAAACAAACAGCAACAACAAAAACCCCCCACAAAAACAATAAGATGAAAGGGCCACAATTAGGTGATAGAGTTTCAGGAACTGAGTGCCAGGCTGGAGAAGAACATCAAAGCACACCATTGTTCAGGTAGAAGGTATCATGTCACCTGATATGATATTTAGTTACCTAAAAATTAGCTGGTCAGGCACACTATTTTTATGAAAGTGCTTAATGGACTTAGCATTTGAATAATGTGCAGTATCTCCTTTCTAAAGGCATAGCATTTTTAAAATTCAAAGCAATTGTATTGATTCATTTCATCACTTGTACTTCATGTCCATCTGTGGTAGAACTTTTACATCCACACACCACACAGGCACATCCACACACGTCACTGTACTGTGCTCACAGTCATTTTCTAAAGATTTCCTTTGAGAGACTGAGCAACTGATACTTCAGGACAATTAAAAGTCTTGAGCAGGGGCGGCGCCTGTGGCTCAGTGAGTAGGGCACCAGCCCCATATACTAAGGGTGGCAGGTTCAAACGCAGCCCCGGCCCAACTGCAACAAAAAATAGCTGGGCGTTGTGGCAGGCACCTGTAGTCCCAGCTACTCAGGAGGCTGAGGCAAGAGAATCGCCTAAGCCCAAGAGCTGGAGGTTGCTGTGAGCTGTGACAACATGACACTTAACCAAGAGCAACAAAGTGAGACTCTGTCTCAAAAAAAAAATCTTGAGCAGCAGAGGCAGATATTACAGACCAACGCTGAAACCAAAAGACCCCAGTTTTGAATTATAGAGAAGGAGATATGGATGTCTTTTCACGGAGAGTATCTGTGCTTAAATTCTAATAAGCCTTCTGTAGTCATTCCTGGGAATTAGCACTTTGTAGTGAAGGTTCTTCTGAACTGGAGCAGAATGATAGGGTGAGGAACATTGGTCAAATTTTGTGTTAAATCCTCTTTTTTCTAAAGAAAAGATTTTAGAATATTACATGGGTATCCGCATTTTGTTTACATAATTTGCAAAATAAATGTTTTTGTACATTTTAAGCCAAAATTATAAGTGTGCTCTTTTTTAAAGTGAGCTTTTGTGATCTGTGTTGAAGATAGGGGCACATGATTTAAGGGGCTGGCCATTCCAAAAATCTGGGAGTTTTCTTTTTAAAATAAAAACTTCACTATTTATCATATATATAAATATTTCCTCAATATTCCTGAGATTCTTGTTCAGCACAAATATAAAGGCTGTCTAATCATCAGTGCAATGAAAAATTAGTTTTATTGGTCTTGCTAGAGCATTCTTTCATTATACAGCAGTACTAAATATCTGTGAGTAATTGCTAGTGGCTAAATGGTGGCTAATTAAGATATTGTTGAAGCCTTTCGGAATGACTGATTTCCACTCTTTTTGCACCAGAAGGAAAGAAGAGAAGAGCTATGCAGGGTCTGTCCAGCAGAAAAATGCATATCTCTATAGGGGCCAGATTTCTCAAATGAGAACCCTGGTATTTTCTCCAGGAAAGAGGGAGAGGAGGAAGAAAGATAAGCCAGGAAGGAGGAAGTAGGAGAAGCTAGAGAATTTGTCAGGACATTGCCTGATCGTACTGTGGAGTGGTATTGTTTTATTATTCTATGTGTAAGAATTGCTAGTAAAGGATGCTAGAGAAAGAAGCCCCATTCTCTTGGAAATTAAAATAATACCAACCCAGGAAAGGGATCCCAAAGTCTCTGGTGACCAGAGACCTGGGAGGGGTGTGGAAGGCGGCCTGGCAGGGATACCTGACCTGAAGCCTGGTCTAGAGGAGGAGAAGCCCCAGGGCCCTGAAGACTGGGGAATCCAAGGTGTGGCCCACACAGCGTGGCGCTGGGTACAGGCCCCCATCTCTGTCTCTTGCTCCTGGTCTTCCTGTCATCTCAGTTGTTTAGGAGAAGCAAGCCTGCTCCTGTGACTGGCCCACGTTTGTCCACGTTGTTCTGTTTTCCTGCGAGGCCACTTCATTGGATGTGGCACTTCCTGGCTTGTGGCGCTGTCCAGAGCTAGCTGTGAATTACCAAGGGGTCTGTCCTTCTGAGAGAAACGAGAAGACAGCGGTTTCTCCTGCATTAGCGGGAGTGGGCTCAGCTTGCAGCCTTCTGCCCTGTGCCGCGGAGGGATGTGACAGATGAGGGAGTCACAGATGACGGAGTAACTCAGGACCCAACGGAACAGATCACCAGCAGAAAACAAATGCGTGAACAAGACGAGAAGGATGCTTTTATAACTGGCACGGCAAGAAACCCATTAAACGGAATAAATTACATGCTGCCAGGGTGATGACTCACTGTCCTATTGAAAGAGGCAGCATTTTGAAGTGAAGGAAAGATAGCATGGTATAACAGAGAGGGGCTCTAAATAATGAAAACACTGTTCATTCTGACGAGAGTGTGCCTGTTCAAACAGAAAACAGACTCCCACCAACACCCAATGTGCTACAGACTTAAAACTGCTTTAAAAGACGGATCCTTAGAACTTCCCCTTCCAGGGTAGGTTTATAAACCATAGTAATACCTAACAAAGATCAAAGCCCCCGTAAGAGGCATTTCATATTACTTACTGTCAGTGTTCTGTTTTTTATTTGAGGAAATGGAAGTCCAAATTGTTTATGGCAAGGTTTCTTGAATACAGTTATGGACAAAGTTCATTCCTTCCTTTATTTGTTTAATAGATGTAGATTTAGTGACTTCTCTGTGTCATTTATTATTGCTATAACAATGAACAAGTGATGTGTCCCCTGCCCTGATAGGGCCAGTGGAATAATAAATTAATATTTACTGAATACTTTCACAGTAATATTTCACATGAACAGTGAAATTAAAAATTTGATAAATTTGATACTTAATATAGTTTATACAGATGTATAGTTCTCATTTTTTCATATCTTTCTGAGGGAAATACAATGGTTATAAATTAAGTCTTGGTGTTTAAAAATTGTTAAATTTTTTTTTTTAATCTCATTCTCTCTTTTTTTTTTTTGTTTGGAGAGAGAGTCTTATTTTGTCACCGTCAGTAGAGTGCCATTGTGTCATAGCTCACAGAAACCTCAAATTCTTGGGCTCAAGAGATCCTCTTGCCTCAGCCTCCTGGGTAGCTGGGACTATCGGCACCCACCACAATGCCTAGCTATTTTTGGAGACAAGATCTTACTCTTGCTCAGGCTGGTCTCAATCTCCTGAGCTCATGCAATCCACTTGCGTTGGCCTCCCAGAGTGCTAGATTTTTTTCAAGCATACTTTAAATATTTCCCTATGATAATTTGGCCCTAGTATATTTTTTCTAATAATTTAACTCAAAAATTTTTAAAAATATAAATGATTTACTTACTACAGAGTAATAAATACATGTACATGATGTGTATATATATGTGTGTGTATATATATACATATAGATATAGTTTATCCTGACCCAAATATTACTGTGGGATGGGTCTGACAAAAGTTTTGTCCAGCCTTTGCAAAGTGCTAGCGATAAATGTGGTCTCAAAATCCATCAGGATTAAAAAAGCAAATAGGCTCCCATGCCTTTGTTTAACATGTTGGTAAAATGCAAACAACCAGTAAAATTACGTTTTTGCTGCTTTAAATAATGCTTGATTTTATACACACACACAGAGAGAGAGAGAGACCCTAAAATGTATATATTTTAAGGAAGAAAAAACCTGTCTTGAAATATAAGATTCAAGTCATGTCTGAATTTTGTAATTCCAAGAGATATAAGATTCACGTAACATATCTTATAGGTATATATTGAGTATTAAAATTTTAATACGTTTTTTCTTTTCTGAAAATGCATATACATTTTTGGTACCCTCTTTAGATATATGTATTTGAACACTGTAGCATTAGTCGTATCCTTTCCTTTTCTTTTCATACTGTATCTAATTTTGATACAGTATGACCTGAGGTTTTTTTAAAATGTTATACTATATTCTTTGAAAACATGATTCAGTATCTTTGAATACTCTTACTGAGACTCTCATTGTATCCCTATTAAACAGCTCTCTTTCTAATGCCTCAGGCCATATTGTTCTCAAGGTATTTTAGTAAGGAGTGTGAGTCAGGAAGTCAATGATGACCACATCTCCCCATGCAGCACCCTCACTGTGATGTCCTGCCTACCACGGACAGGCCCTTTCCTACTGGGCGGTATTTCTGATGGTTTTAATTAAAATGATGACACTGTTTCCAGTTCAGTGCTTATACATGTCCAAACCACACCATGTCACTGCCCTGACTCGTGCACGTACCTGTGTTCCCACGTAAGAGCAAGAAAACTGTGTCTGTCTTTCCTGATTCCCCTTATTTATATGCTTAGTCACAGAGGTGGATTTACACCAAAATGGTAAAGCTCAAGGTGTGGGGCCCTTCATGAGTGTGAGGCTACTCCAAGGCTGTGCGTGAAACCCCAGCAATGTAATCACACGGGCATGTGTTTTTGCAAAATTTATAAACAAAATATTTTAATTAGACTGCTCACCAGTTTTTGTAGATTAGTTTATTCTAGTAATTTTGTCATCTTATCCTTACTGAAGACTCTCCAAGTTTGAAAGATATGACCCCACAACACTGAGATTATTTCCCGCTGATGCAAAAGGATGAGTTATTTACTCTTTGTTGAATGATAAATGAAAGAAGGGTGGGGGAGTGAGAAATGAATATATTATTAATTAATATGTTTTAACACTTACAAATTGGCAATTTCTGGCAACAAAAATTTCCACAAGCCACTCTTGGCAAGTAGAACGCTAATGTATCACTCTTGTATAATATCTGTGACTTTATGTGGCTCTTGTACAAATGGAACTTTAATTGAGTCTGTCTACCAGATATTCAATTACATTTAACCTTCAATTAAAATGATTAATATGAAAATGTTCATTTCTGCACTATTTGCAGAAAAGCATTATTAAAAGGACGTGGTTACAGAGGAAAAGAAACCTAATACACAGAGATCGAATGCGGTACTCATGGTAATGTCAGCCCTGGGGTTGTCAGCGGGAGCCCTTGGATACTGAATCTACTCTTTCTATTACAATGTGATGTTTGCAATAAGTTAAAACTTACAAAGAATATAAGATAAAATAGATTGATAATGTTGCTGGCCCCAAATGACGAATATGTTCCCTTCTCTTCTCCTTCTCTCCTTCCCTTTCTTTCCTACCCCTCCACTCCCCTCTCCTGTTTCTTTTCTTGCTGTAGGTGTTTAATATCATTCAACTGCCATAAAGTTAAAGCTTATTATTGGAAACTTGAACCTCACTTCTACTGAACACAAGATGAAAATGGCCTTGCTGATCAGTCATCTTCTGGTACTATCTTTGACAACCTGTCTAGCAGGTAAGAGCTAGGCTTTGCCTATTCTCCATATACATATTATGTCAACATCACCAATACATGTGTTTATTTCATTAAGTCTTTTATATAAAGTTAGACTTGATATTTTCTTTTGAAAGCTGGATCAGACAATTAAAAAAATACACGTTGAAGTTGACCATATTTTCTTTTAATTTTTTACTTTTAATTACAATTACATAAGATTTAGTTAATTTTGTGTAGTAGTGGCTGGTGAACATTTGTAATCTGGATCTCTAGGGGAGGGAAAGAATCCCTGGAATATAGAATTAATCTATTTCTGGAGAGTAAATACTTGTACTGTGGTCAACTTCAACTTGGTATCATTTAATGTGGATTGGAAAAAAAGTGCAACACTACAGAGTATTTTCACCATCTAGATACAAATAACCTCAATAGCATATATAATAGTGAGACATCGTAATAAAAATCAGAAAACAATGGGTTTTAAGAACTTCTTCCCCTCGTTTTTAATATGTTTATTTGTAATTGAATATAATTTAATTTTTAATAGTCATTGTGTTGAACAACTGATACACACAATTTTGGAAATCTATAATCACTGCTTGAGAGCTGTCACAAATGGGTACAGCATACTATTGATTCTTATAGTCTTTACAATTTTAGTTAATATTATAAAAATCAGTGTTTAAAATAATCTAAAATGTATGTAGAGACATTACCATAGCAAGACAGCTCTAAAGGCACTCTAGTTTTAGAGAACATATTCTATTTATGTCTCTCAAAGACAAGTCTGAAACATTCAGAGGTATTTCCTATATCAAGTGCATCATAAGTTTATCCCCAAAGCAGCACATTTTCTAACAGTTTTTTCTAAGACCTTCCCTGTAATGACCGGTAAGTCTTTGTTGAGTGTCTATTCTGTGGAAGACTTATCTAGACCTCATCTTTCATGTATCCAATCCCAGATTTCACTTTCATCATGAACCCAAGGGCTGTACTTTTGTGTTTCTTATTTGTTATTAAAAAAAAAAACCCACTATTTTCTTTTGTGAGCAATTTTTATTATACTCATTCCAGAATCCAGAAAAGTTAATGCATTTAGTATTGAAGGATTTTAAAGGTATTAATAATTATATATTTTATAACCACCATACTTAGACACATATGCCCCCCCCACATGTACAGGCTGTCCATAAAGTTCCTATAGACAGCCTGTATAGATATAATTACACACATAACATATATTTATACACATATAGTGTATATATGATAATAAAATGTTTGAGAATATTATTGTGGGGAAGTCTTATTTTTATAAATAAAACCAAAAGTATCTGCTTAGAACTGGCAAGTTTAAACTCATTCTACACTAATCAGTGCCACAACTGTATAATGTAAAGGCAGGAAACAGCTTCTGTACAAGTGTGAAGACACTTTAATGTCAATTAACCAGCATTAGCAAACGGCCTAATACTGTCATGTAATGGACTAGCATCTCAGTTGTTTGAACAATGTTTGCAATCACAGTAGAAAGAATTGCTTCAGGATCAAATTGTTTTTATCCCTTCTCTTTTAGAGTTTACATGGCACAGAAGATATGGTCATGGAGGTAAGTTGACAAGAAACCTTTGAAATAGCTTTCCTCAGTTGAATGGCTTTAGGCTATCAATGCTCTAAACTTTGAGGCCATTGGTTAATGTTAGACCACATGGACATTTTATAACTTGTTTGACTGTAGGAATGAATGAATGGCTATGCACCACAAATATCCTATGAGAGGGCTGTTGCAGATAGAAAATATTCCATGTGGCCTGTCTTTTTCTGCATGCTTTGTAACAATGCTATGCTACTAACTTTTGAAGCAATATTTTATCTCTCCCTTTTTTTTGTTGAGACAGAGTCTCTCACTAGGTCACCCTCAGTAGAGTGCTGTAACATCACAGCTTGCGGCAACCTCAAACTCTTAGGTTTAAGTGATTCTCTTGCCTCAGCCTCTCAAGTAGCTGGGACTACAGGCACCTGCCACAGAGCCCGGTATTTTTTGTTATAGTTGTCATTGTTGTTTAGCAGGCCCTGGGCTGGGTTTGAACCTGCCAGCCCTGGTATATGAGGCCCATGCCCTAACCACTGACCTACTGTCACCAAGCCTGAAGCAATATTTTAAATAATGTAAACACCTAACATTTTCAAAAGCCTCTTGTTTTCCTGCAAGAGAGAGAACTAACGTTAGCAAGCTTGGAACCTTATAATTCAATTCAATTAGGATCCACAGATGTTCCAAAATTTGTTGTTTAACAACCCTGCCAGTTTAAAGATCCCACTTCAACTACTGAACATTTTCTGCAGAAATAGGAGCAGTCATGTTATACTGAAAAAAATACAGAGTCTGGAGTAGGACCGGTGTGGATTTGCATCGTTAGCCTGGTATTCATCAAATGATCTTGTGTAAACTATAAAACTCGTATGAGCCTCAACTTTCTAATATGTGAAAATCAGAGGATTGTTGTGAGGACTGAGAAATGAATGCAATTAGAACTTCCAGCCTAGTGACTGACATAGTAGTTACTTGAAGAATGTAGTAACATCAGTAACTTATAACTGTAGGAGATGAAAAATAAACCAGAATCCCTGAAGACTACTCCTGCAACTTGAATGCCAACTCAGGGATGTCCATGTGAGGCAGGGTGAGAAGAACTTCCACTTGTAGGATTACAAGAAAGGAAGGCCTTGCTCAGTGGTTAGGGTGCTGGCCGCATGCTCTGGGGTTGGTGGCTTCCCGGCCTGGGCTTGCTAAACAAAATAAAACAAAACAAAAAAATAGCTGGGCATTGTGGCAGGTGCCTGTACTCCCAGCTACTAGGGAGGCTGAGGCAAGAGAATCGCTTGAGCCCAAGAGTTTGAGGTTGCTGTGAGCTATCATGCCATGGCACTCTACCAGAGGTGACAAAGTGAGACTCTTTCACAATAAAAATTAAAAAAGGGATCTTTAGCCCAGATTACACCCAAGAGACTTCTGTTTCTACCTTGTGAGTTAATAAAGAACAATAAGGTAGGTTCTGTGACTTTAAGAACCTAATCACATAATAGGGAAGAGGATAAGTAAATAGCTATCAAGTTTTTAAGAAAAATGATGATGTAAAATAATTATTTAAGAAATTGAGGCATATTTAATGATGGAGGTAGGAGATAAGGGAAACGAGGTATTTTAAATATTAGAAGTGGAACTAATTCTAAATAGAGGCAATGTTACAAAAGTTCAGAGGTGGGGAATTGGGGGAACTACAGGCTGGGTTTTGTATGTATTTCCCCAAATACTCTAAAAAAATTCATCTGCCAGCTGTTAGTAGGAATTATATTAAAAAGGACTTCATCACCACCAAATTTGGAGAAAAAGCAATGCATTAAAGTTTAATTGTTACTAACTTTAAGTCACAAGTATTCACACTATTTATGTAGTAATATGCGTGTGTTAGTTTCTAGGATTGCTGTAATAAAGTATCACAAAGTGGGTGGCTTAGAACAGTAGGAATTTATAGTCCCTCAGTTTTGGAGCCTAAAAATTCAAAACAAAGATGTCAGCAGAGCCACGTGCCCCCTGAGACCTCTAGAGGGAGCGCCTTGCTTCTCTCCTCCAGCTTCTGGTAGCCCCAGATTGTCCCTGATCTGTGGCAGCAGAAATCCAGTGTCCGCCTTGCCTCCAAGTTCACAAGTCTCCTGTGTCTCTTCACATCATCTTCCCTGTGTGCATGTCTGTCTGTCTCTGTGTCCAAATTTCCCCTTTTTATAAGGATACTAGTTGTATTGAGTGAGGGCTTACCTACTGACTTCATTGAAAATTGATTGCCTTTGTAAAGACCCTATTTCCAGATAAGGTCACGTTCTGATGTGTTGGGAGCTGAGACTTCAGCAAATATTTTTTTTGGGGGGGGGGGCGAGGGATGGGAGGCAAAGAGGAAAATAAAATATAATCCACAGCATACGTTGCCTTAAGTAGAAAGTGTTAATGACTCTCCCAGCAGAGAAACTGTATTTAGATGTTCCAAAGCACAGTTAACCACTCAGCTAATAGTCACTGGGAAAAAACAACAACAAACCAAACCAACCACCCAAACAAACAAAACAAAACAAACCCAACCCCCGAAAGGCCTCTCTCCTGCATTTACTAACATGAAGTGGTCCCTGAGACTGCCCAGCAAACGCACCCCACTTCCCCAGTTACTTCCTTTTCTCTTTCCTACGTGTCATGGTGGCGCCTCACTCCTCAAACCTCTAACAACTTCCAGCAGTCATTGGTTGATGACTTTGCTTCCTGCTTTACAGAGAAATTAAGACAGTTCAGAAAGGAGTGCAGCGAGCTTCCCCCACCCGTGCTCACCTCCTGTGACTCTGCCCCTGTCCTGTTTTTCTGCCTGATTCACACCACCACGCCTGGCACTTGGACACTAGTTCTGCCCTATCTGCCCTGTTTAGGTCCATTGTTACTGAAATTATCTCCTCGTTCCCTCACTATGAATTTCTCCCTCTCTACCAGAGTGTGGCTATCAACATGCAAACATTCTGTGATTTCTCTCTTTAAAAAATAAAATACAATAAATCCCTCTGTTGACCTCAACACTGTAGTCAATATCCCACCTACCTCTTCTTCTTTAAAGCATTATTACTTAAAAATATAGCTGATGCTTGTTGTTTCTATCCTTGATCCATACTCTCCTTTCAATCTACTGCAATCAGGCTTTCCCACCACATCTCAAACAAAGCTGCCCTATCTCTGTCCCTGTCCCCAGTGGCAGGTGCACTGTTCTTCCAGCAGTCACCTCTCGGGCTTCCTCCTTGACCTATTGGCAGCAGAACTACAGTTCAGTGCCACATAGAGACATAACAACATCTCATAGAGGAAGAGAGTGTGTTTCTTTTCTACTTGTACCCACTCC
>CAUYQV010022602.1:0-30290 GCA_963574575.1 Galagoides demidoff
AGAAATTCAAGAAATCCTCCATGAATACTACAAGAAACTTTATTCTCAGATATACAAAAACCTGAAAGAAATTGACCAATACTTGGAAGCACACCACCTTCCAAGACTTAATCAGAACCAAGTGGAAATGTTGAACAGGCCCATATCAAGCTCTGAAATAGCAACAACTATACAAAATCTCCCTAAAAAGAAAAGCCCGGGACCAGATGGCTTCACGTCAGAATTTTACCAAAGAGCTAATACCCATAGTATTTAACCTTTTCCAAAATATAGAAAAAGACAGAATATCACCCAACACATTCTATGAAGCAAACATCACCTTGATCCCCAAACCAGGTAAAGATCCAACAAGAAAAGAAAATTATAGACCAATATCTCTAATGAATATTGATGTGAAAATATTCAACAAGATCCTAACAAACAGAATCCAGCAAAACATCAAGCAAATTATACACCATGACCAAGTGGGTTTTATCCCAGGATCTCAAGGCTGGTGCAACATATGCAAATCTATAAACGTAATCCAGAACATAAACAAATTAAAAAACAAAGACCATATGATCCTCTCAATTGATGCAGAAAAAGCCTTTGACAATATCCAGCATCTATTCATGATTAGAACACTTAAGAAAATAGGCATAGAAGGGACTTTTCTCAAGTTGATAGAGGCCATCTACAGCAAACCCACAGCCAGTATCGTATTGAATGGAACTAAATTGAAACCATTTCCACTCAGATCAGGAACCAGGCAAGGTTGCCCACTGTCCCAATTGCTCTTCAACATCATAATGGAAGTCTTAGCCATAACAATTAGGGAAGAAAAAGCAATCAAGTGTATTCACACAGGATCTGAAGAGATCAAACTCTCACTCTTCGCAGATGATATGATCATATATCTGGAAAACACCAGGGACTCTACTACAAAACTCCTAGAAGTGATCAAGGAATACAGCAGTGTCTCAGGTTGGTTGGGATTTTAAAGCTTACAAGAATCCTTCAGAAGCAGGTCTCATGTACCCTCTAACTCCAGTTCCTATGGGGTATGGGAGTCCCTCAGCCTTTCCTGAGAGTGGAGTTTTAATCCTGGCAGGTGGCATTAAGACAGTCATGCTTTAGGCCTATGCTAAGATGTTTTCATGACCTTCCTGCAATGGTAGCCCTCTGGCCCACAAGACCTTCTCACTAAATATATGGCAAGTCCACTTCAACTGGCATTCAAATCTGGTTGCTGTCTACTGTTTGAGTTCACCCAGTCTTCTGAGCTTTCCACTCAATGTGCAGCTCCCCCCAACAACTGAAAACTCTGGAAAGGCTTTCTCCTGTGGACAGCCAGCTGATCCCAGCCATTCCCAGTCACTTGCCTAATTCATCATATTTCTACCACTCAGGATCATACACTGTATCCATCTCATTACCTCTTCACTGTGCTCATTGAGCTATGAATCTGGGTAAGGTCCCCACACCAGGTATGGCTGGGTTCTCTCTTTTCCCCCAGTCATTCTAGGAGAGCTCAGCTGAACAATCCTTCTGGTCTGCCATCTTGCTCAGCTCCATAATTGTTGTTTTGATTTTCATTTTCTGATGATTAGTGATGTTGAGCATTTTTTATATACCTGTCTTACCTGTCTGCCTTTTGTATATCTTCTTTTGATATTTTTTTTCCGGTCTTTTGCTCATCTTTTAATATTTACTTGTTTCAGCTCCTTATATATTCTGCTTATTAATCTCATCAGCTGGATAAATTTAAAATATTTTCCTTCATTTGATGTGTTGTTGCTTCACTTTGTTATTTTCTTGTTGTTTGTTTTCTTTCCTGTTTATGTACATAAGTTTTTAGCTTAGTATAATCCTATTTGTCTATTTTTGTTTCTGTGGTTCTCTTGAGCTTTGTCCAGAAAAAAGAGCTGGATTATTTTCCCAATGTTTTCTTTTAGTAGTTTAATAGCTACTAAATAGTCAGGTCTTAGACTTAAGCCTTTAATCATTTTTAGTTTTATTTTCTTATATGTCCAGAGATAAGAGGTGGAGTTTCATTCTTTTGGTTATGATAATCCAGTTTTTCCAGCACCATGTATTGAAGAGGTTGTTTTTTCCTCATTGTGTACTCATGGTGCCTTTGTCAAAAATGAGTTGACTGTAAACATGTGGCTCTATATTAGGGTTCTCTAATCTCTTCCATTGGTCTATGTATTTTTTTTGCTAGTACCATACTGATTGTAGTATATTTTGAAGTCAGTTAATGTGATGCCGCTAGCTATGTTCTTTTTGCTCAGGATTGCTTTGATTATTTGGGATCTTTTGTAGTTCAATATACATTTCAGGATTTTAAAAAAAAATTCTCTGACGAATCAGCTTTTCTATTTATTACTTCCTTTTTACTTGTCTTATTCATTAGACTTCATGAAGTCTCACCAAAGCTACATCTAGTAAAAGTTTTCTCCTTTATTCTGTTAGTGTGTTGAATTACATTGATTGATATATGAATATTAAGTGAATGTTTGCATTCAGAAATAAACTTCAAAAGCTGTGTCATCTTTTATAAATTATTGGTTTTGATTTGCTAATTTTGTAAGGATTTTTGTGTCTCTGCACATGAGGAATATTGGTCTGAAATTTTCTCTCTCTTTTTAAAAATCTTTTTCTGGATTTCTTTAATCACTTTAAGTTAGATTCCTGAAATTATTTGAGAAGTGATTTTTATTACTTGAAATAACCTGCATAAAATTTTGTGATTTCTTCCTAGAATGCTTGAAGAAAATTCTTCAGTGAATCCATCTAAACCTGGAATTTTCATTGTGGTAAGGTTTTTTATTAAAGAAATCAATTTTTTAAATATAGATAAGCATGTATATATTTTTATTTCATATAGTGTTAATGTTGGAAAGGAAGTTGTATTTTTAAAGGATTTTATTTATTTCATCTAAGGTGCCAATTAATTGGCATAGGAGTTTGTAATATTCTCTTATTTTTCATTTAGGATTTGCAATAATAATCCTTCTTTAATTTCTTATATTTGTAGTATCTATTCACTCTTCTTAATTGGACTAATCAGAGATCTATCACTCTAAAGTTAAGAAAGTCTTACATTAAAAAAAAAAGAAGGAAGGGAAGTCTTACATATCTGGGATGAGCCAAAATTTATAGAGTATTAAACCTTTGCTATATTGCTAGATACAAAATATATGTATGACTTTAGTTTTTATGATACCTTTCATTGTTAATTTCTAGTTTAATTCACTTTATAGTCAGAGAATATTTTTGTATATTTTACAATTTTTCATTTCATTTTATTTGTTTTATGTCCCAGAATACAACACATCTTCTGTGTAGACTTGCAAAGAATTCATATCCTGCCATTAGTACATGTATCGAGTAGGTCAAGTTGGTGGATAATGTCATTCATAGCTTGTACATCCTATTTTACCCCACTGTGTACCTTTTATATCAATTATAGAAAACAGAATTTTGAAATCTCCAATAACAACAGTGGATGTGCATTTCAGTTCTATTAGTTATTGGTTTATGCTTTTTGAGTTCTTTCAATAGTTGCCTGTACATTTTATGAATTGACTGCTTTATTATTATCAAATATCTATCTTAGTCCCTAGTAAAATTTCTTCTTCTGAAATATACTTTGTCTGAATTATTACAACTACTTCTGCTTTCTTTGATTTGTTCTTGCATGGATATTTTCACATCTTAAACTTCTCTTTTTACAAGGGTTTCATGTAGTCATCATGTAATAGGGTCTTGATATTTTTTAACCCAACATAAAAATGTATGACTTTTAGTTTATTTATATTAAGTTATATTTACAATAGCAATGGACATAATGTAGCTTAAATTTGTTTTCTATTGGTTTTATCTGTTCATATTTTCATTTGTGATACTTTCTTTGATTAATTAAGGATTTTTTTTTAAAAGAAATTTATCTTCAGGGCTGTGCCTGTGGCTCAAAAGGGTAGAGCGCCGGCCCCATATGCTGGAGGTGGCTGGTTTAAACCCAGCCCCAGCCCCGGCCAAAAATGCAAAAAAAAAAAAAAAAGAAAAGAAAAGAAATTTATCTTCTATTAGCTATTGTTTATGCTTTTTTGATTTTTTTCCTTGCTGTTGCTTTAGTCGTGCTAAGATTCACAAAATGGATATTTTACAAAATACAGCTTTAACTTTAGGATTTACAGTATAATATTGTACCATTTCATAAAATTTGCTAACTGTACAATGCCCAATTTCATCCTAATGTACTGTTTACTATTGTTATAGCATACAGTACATTAGCACAGTACATTAGGATTATTACATATGTTATAACCTCAAAGTACACTGCTGTGATTGGTGCTTTAAACAGTGATATTTTAAAGAACTTAAAAAAACTTTGTATTTACTCATGTATTAAGCATTTCTCTTGGTCTCAATTCATTTTATTGTATAAACTCAAATTTCCATATGCATTATTTCCTTCTGTCTAAAAGACTTCCTTGAGATTTGCTGGCAGTACATTCTTTCAGCTTTGTTTTTCTAAAAATATCTCTATTTTGCCTATATATTTTTTGAAATTTTTATTGCTAGTATATGTATTCTTAGTTGACTTACATATTTATTTTTGGTACTTAAAATATGTCTTCACTTTCTTTTGGCCTGGAAAGATTCTGACAAAAAGCCTAATGTCATTCTTATGTGTGTTCCTCTGTACATATATTTTTCTCTACCTGGTTTTAAGATTTTTTCTTTATTTCTATTTTTCAACAATGTGATTTATGTACGTTGGCATAATTTTCTTTATCTTTTTTTTTTTTTGAGACAGAGCCTCAAAGCTGTGCCCTTGTGTAGAGTGCTATGTCATCACAGCTCACAGCAACCTCCAACTCCTGGGCTCAAACGAATCTCCTGCCTCAGCCTCCCAAGTAGCTGGGACCACAGGTGCCTGCCACAACGCCCAGCTATTTTTTTGGTTGCAGCCATCATTGTTGTTTGGTGGGCCCGGGCTGGATTCAAACCTGCCACTTTAGGTGTATATGGCTGGTGCCTTAGCCACTTGAGCCACAGGTGCTGAGACAATTTTCTTTATCTTTATACAAATCAGCATTTGTTAAACTTTTTAGGTTTGCAGATTTATAATTTTTTCACCACTAGGAGCATTTTTTTAAAATTTATTTTTTATTCCAAATTAATATGAGGGTAAAAATTTTTAGGTTACATTGTTCTCACTTCCAGGGTAAAGTTCCATTTGTAAAAGGGCCCCTCACCCAGATGGCATGTTATCACCCTCACAATGTGCACATTAGGTGAGATCCACCTCATGCCCTCCCTCCTTCTGCCAATCATCCACCCCTTTTCCCCCACCTCTCTCAACCCCATGCTAGACTACGTTTGTGTTTTATTGTTCTTATGAACATGTAATGGTTAACATATTGATTTCATATTAGTATGGAGCACAATTAGATATTTATTTTGCCATTCTTTTAATACTTTACTAAGAAGAATGTATTTCAACTCCATCCAGGCAAATGGTAAAAGATGTAAAGTCTCCATCTTTTTAATGGCTGATATACATATATTACCATTTGTTGATCCATTTATGGGTTGCTTCCACTACTTGGCAATTAAGAATTGAGCCACAATAAACATTCTGGTGTAAACGCCTTTGCGGTAAAATGATTTTTGTTCTTCTGGGTAGATATGTAGTAATGAGATTGCAGGATCAAATGAAAGGTTTAAATTTAGATCTTTAAGAATTCTCCATACATCTCTCTAAATAAGCCTGTGTTAGTTTGCAATCCCACCAGCAATATAAACATGTTCCTTTCTCTCCACATCCACATCGGCATCTGGTGTTCTGTGACTTTGTGATCTGACAAAAGCCGAATAACTAGACTCTATAGGGAACTCAAATAAAACAGTAAGAAAAGTGAAAACAACCCCCTCTTTAAGTGAGCAAGAGATTTGAACAGAACCTTCTCTGAGATGACAGATGAATGGCCAAAAAACACATGAAAAAATGCTCCTCATCTTTAATCATAAGAGAAATGGATGTCAAAACCATTCTAAGATATCACCTACCTCCAGCAGGTTAGAAGCACTTTTGGCTGTTATTTCACCAAACTCTTTTCCTCAGCTCCTTTTTATTCTGGAACTTCAGTACATGTGGATTAGATTACCTGATATCATCCTATAGGTAACTGATGCTTTATTTATTTTTAAGCTTTATTTTCTCTCTTTTCACTTTGGATGGATTCTGTGGCTTCAATTTCACTAATCTTTTCTCTTACAATGTCTGGTTTTCAATTGCTTCTTTTTTATTATTCCTCCTTAGGGATACCTATGATGATTATATTAGTTTGCTTTGCATAATCCCATATTGCTTGTAGTGATTGTTTATTCTTCTTGGTTCTTTTTTCTATGCTTTTTACTGATTGGTTAATTTAACAGCCTTCAAGCTCTGAAATTCTTTCTTCTGTTGGTCTAATCTGTTGTTGTTAAAGCTTTTTTCATATTTTGATATTCCCTAAATGACTCATTTCAGGGGAGGATGGGTGGAGGGAGGGTAATTGGTGGGGCCACACCTATAGTGCATTTTACAAGGGTACATGTTAAATTCACTAAGTGTAGAATATAAATGTCTTAACACAATAACTAAGAAAATGTGGTGAAGTCTATGTTAACTAGTTTGATGAAAATATTTCAAATGGTATATAAAACCACCACATTGTACCCCATGATTGCATTAATGTACACAGCTATGATTTAATAAAAAAAAATTATCTCCTTTTTATGTTATTTACCTCTTTAGTGAATTTTTCGTTCATACTCTGAACTAACTTTTGCTTACTTTGCGAAGGTTTTCTACCAGCTTCTCAGTCTCATAATCTGAATTTAATAGCTGTCATTTCAATAATTACCTTTTAGTTAGGGTTCATTACTGGAGAGCTATTATGATCCTTTGAGTGGGCCAAGATAGCCTGCTTTTTCTTGTTGCCAGAGCTTTCACACTGATTTTGTCCCTTATCTTGTCTACACATATAAGCAGATAAGATACAACTGTTGTCCTTTTCTGGGACCACATGTGTGGTGAAGATCGGGCTAGGGCCCTGGATTTCAAGCTTGTCTAGGTAGAAGGTCAGATGTACTGTGAGCTTTTAACACTGATGCTCTGATGTTCTACTGCATCTCTGCCATTCCTCTGTGGTTGACACAGAGCTTCTGTAGTGGAGGGGACTGTATTGCCATGCTTGTACTTAAGGCAGGAGTGACCACAAGGTCAAGGATCATATATGGGAGGGAAAAAGCCAGTTGGCTGAAGACACATGGGCCCTGGGTGGCTGCAGTGCCAGGTCCCTAGGGCATGACACATGTGCTTGTTGGAGCAGACCATGGGGCAGAGCAAACCCCAAGCAGAATGGGTGCACAGGGTAGTGTGGGCTAGAGTGGGCTGTGAGGTAAAGGGGTTGTCACTGCAGGACAGGACCAAGGGGTGTGGGACATGTGTGAGATGGAGTGGGTTTATTGGGTAAAGTGGGCCCCTGGGATGGAGTGGACCTACCAGGCATGGTGCCTCTGTGGGATGGAGATAGTCCATGGGTGTGGCATATGTGCACACCAACCAAGTTAGCCACAGTGGTGGGCATGTGAATGAAGTGGGGCATGGTACACAGGGTAGTCCTAAGTCCTAAGGCTAGTGGTCCACCCATGTTCAAAATAGGCTGTTGCAGTGACTCTTGTCCTGTCCAGAGCCTCCAGGAAAACACTCCAGTGGTAGTGTTTTCCAATTGCCCAGACAGTGGGCAGTGAGCACAGGCATCTTCTCAGTTTGAGTCCAATGGGAGATACAGTTTAGCAGGATCACTTGGGCCACATCACGGGGTATGTAGTCTTCTTGGTCCTCCAGCAGCAATGGTAGGGGTGCATGTCACTTGCCCAAAATGTGCATATGAGTGTCAGAATTCCCCACTTCCTCCCTTCCTAGAAAGGGTGAGGGGGAGAGAGCAGTCACAGACCTGACCCCTGGGGTGTAACATTCCAGGGCTGTGATGTCTCATTGGTGCCAGCCATAATGTGTAGGCTGTATACATCACAGCCAGCTGTATCTTCTCAGAGCAATGCAGCAGCATAGCCTCCAGTCAGGTTTATGCATCCGTCTGAATGCATGCTTCAGGGATCCTCTTGCCCCTCTGGTTGTAGTACCCTTAGGCGGAAGCATGGAGCCAAGGCTTCTCTCCTCCGTCCCATCCCCACATGTGGGCACCTTCCCCAAGTACTCACATCCTGATGAGCAGTTTGTCCCATGTCTGTGTTCCTCACTGCTGTTTCCTCTCCATTGATTCTTCATGATTTTGGGGGGACA
This sequence comes from Galagoides demidoff, assembly GCA_963574575.1. Lineage (NCBI taxonomy): Eukaryota > Metazoa > Chordata > Mammalia > Primates > Galagidae > Galagoides > Galagoides demidoff. The sequence goes on from CAUYQV010022602.1 coordinate 8,342, forward strand.
ACTGACTCATAGGGGGATATATATTCACCATTTTCAATCCCCTCCCTTCCCCATTATTTCTTATAATTTTTCCAGTTTTCTATTCACTTAATGCAGAAAAGTAACATGAGTGCCCATTATTTCTTCTCCTGTGCTTTATTAATGATTTATCTTTTATTTTCCTTTTTGTGCTTTATTTTTTTTTTACTTTGATGCTCATCTTCTATCATTTTGAGAATAAATTTTTGTTTACTTAAGAGGATGCTACTAGCATCTAGTGGGTAAGGCACATAGATACTGATAATCATCCTACCTTACACAAGATCATTCTCCTAAGCAAAGAATTGTGCGGCCCAAAATGTCGATTATGCCACAGTTGATTTAACACATTCTGTTTCATTATTTAGTTATTGCTCTTTAGTGAACACAATTACATGTACATTATTTCTTCCTTCCTATTTTCCATTGTAGCCATTATTCTTTCTAACACTTTTAATTTTTTATCTTATTTCATTCTCTTGGGTGCTTTCTTATCTTTCTGTATTGTTCTTCATTAAAATTTTGTTTTTACTTTCTTTTCTTTAGTACCACATAATTATTGTTCTCTGGGATAAATTTTCTGTCATTTCCTTTATGGTTTTCACTGATCATTTAAATTCTGTATGAAGGCAGGCTTTTGCAATCTCAAACGATTTTTTGAAAATATGTAATTCAGTTTGGAGTGTTATATTTTAATGGTTTTTGGTTGTTTTGTAGTTGATTTCACTTGGGGAATAATTTTCTTCATTAACGTGTTTTGATTTTTATTTTCTGTTTTATTATAGTTGCTTTGAAGGGATTCATTCAGTTTTCTTCTATTCATCTTGTGGACTTGATGTAGTTTGTAATATAATATGCTCAGTTCAGTGGCATCCTCATCTGTCATTATAGCAAAGTACAATTTTTTTCGGTAATTTTTTTCCTTACTGGAAGGGCTGCATAACTTTCAATTGTTTTATCTTTTTCGTCTTTTGGGGCTATTCACAAATGTTCCTCTTTTCTTTTTTTCCTTTCACCATCCAACCTTCACAAATTGATTTTCCTTCTTTGTGACCCTCTCCTCCTCCTCCAGAATCAGGGCCTTTCCAGACTTGCAGTTTATCTTTCTATCAGTGGCTTGTAGATCAATTCTAGGCTAACTACAAGTGTAAAAGTGAAAGAGACTCACACTTTGAGGACAGGTAACTGTGGCAACTTTTTATATTAATATATCATAATTCAGTCCCAGTGGAGAGAGAGGTATCATTGGCTCTTACTTCAGAGAAACAGTGTGGTACTAAAGCAAAATCGTAAGCCACCTAAAATCTGAACAAATGCCTAAGGACTGAAAATACACCCTGACAGGTCTGATGTGCAAAGAAGTGTTTTCCACCATACATCAGTGCATGTATTTCACTTATGCCCTAAGAATAATTTTACAACCTCACCTTCTATATTAAAAAGTTAATCTTTTGTATTAAACTGGGTGGAAGTGGAACACATTATTCTTAGTAAAGCATCACAAGAATGGAGAAGCAAGAATTTTATGTACTCAATTCTGATATGAGGATAATGGATGACCTAGTGCATGATGGGGGGTGGGAGAGGAGGGTGCAGGGAGAAGGAAGGAGGGAGGGGGTGGGGGTTCATGGGGAGTGACACACCTCTTGGGGATGGCACACACTTATAAGAGGGACTTCACCTAACAAATGCAATCAATGTAACTTGATTTTTTGTACACTCAATGAACCCCCAACAATTAAAAACAAATAGTAATAATTTAGCCCAGTGTGGCTTATGCCTGTAATCCTAGTATTCTGGGAGGCCAAGTCCAGTGCATCACCTGAGCTCAGAAGTTTGAGACCAGTCTGAAAAAAGCTAGACCTTGTCTTTATTAAAAATAGAAAAAATAGCTGGGTGTTGTGGCAGACACCTGTAGTCGCAGATACTTGGGAGGCTGAGGCAAGAGGATCTCTTGAGCCTGAGAGTTTGAGGTTGCTGTAGGGTATGATGCCACGGCACTCTACTCAGGGTGACAGGGTGAGATTGTGTCTCAATAAATAAATAAATGAATAATTTAACTAAATATAGTCATTTCAAAGTTCCATTGAAATGTTTTTAAAAAACTTTCCTTTTTTTGAGACAGAGTCTCACTATATTGCCCTCAGTAGAGTGCTGTGGCATCACAGCTCACGACAATCACAAAATCTTGGGCTTAGCAATTCTCTTGCCTTAGCCTCCCAAGTAGCTGGGACTACAGATGCTCACCACAGAACCCGGCTATTTTTTGGTTACAGTTGTCATTGTTGTTTAGCAGGCCTGGGCCAGGCTTGAACTTGCCAGCCTCAGTGTATGTGGCTGGCGCCCTGCTCACTGAGCTACAGACGCTAGAGCCTAAAAAACATTTTTCAAAGCAGCTAAATGTTACAAAATTTTAAAATTCACATTTTTTAAACAGTGTATTTGAAGCTAATATAGTAATTCCTAATAAGAATATCAGGATGGATATAATCAATGCAAAAGCCCCTTGCTTATGGAAACTCCTCTTAGCAGGAGTCATCATATTTGGAAATCTGTCAGTTCTTACTGTTCTTTATCAAACTTTTTTCTGAACTTGTGGTTAGAGGTTCTCTAGTAGTATCTGAAATTTATGCCTCATTTTTACAGTGTTTCACATGCTTGTTCACTATCATTATTATATTATGGGATTATGGCCTAATCTTTCATTGTAATTTGACTTTTTTTCCCCAATGTACCTTCCCTTCCACTTCCTGATTATACTCCTGTTAGCTGTTACGTCTGCAAGTTATGTATCCTCAGTTTATTTACAAAGTGATTTCATGTTCAGGTCCTTGAATTTATAAACTACATCCCTACAGAAAAGCATGTCTGCACTTCATTCGTCTTTCTTAGCCGCTGTTCTCCTGTAGGCACATCTTCCACTTGCTGTGCTCTGAGCTCATGTGTGCTATGTGTGCACTATTTCACAGAGATGGGCCCTGATTTGCTGGGGAACAAAATCTTTAGCGTTCTGGAATCTGATTTAAGGGGAATCTCTACTTGTACTTCTAGGTGTTTCTTAGGTTCTTCTGACCAGAGTAATGATATTAAAGCAGATCTGTAGCGTCATTCGCATTAAGATTCTCTGACACCATCAGCATCAAGTACCTCAATTTCCTAAACTTTCTTCATATTCAACAAGACCTAAAAAAATAAAAACCCAGCTACTGATGTGCAGATTCCAAATGATGCAATTGCCTATAAACTATTGGAACAAGTGAACTTCCAGAAATTTCCTGATTCTTTCCATTATTGTGTCCTCTAGGTGTTGTGTCTCCTTTCAACTTGAGACTTTTACTTCTGTTGCTCTTGGTTCTGAGGCTGACACAGCCAGAGGTGGTGTTGTTGCTGTCACCTTTGGCATACTGTGTGGAACCAGAGAGTGTCAGGGGCGCTGTAGGGAGCCCCAGAAACAAACACAGAAGTGGACATAATAATTTTACCTTTATCTGTTGCATCTGTTCTATTCTTTCATTTTTCTACTTTTGCGATTCTGAATAAGCAGGTGTGCTTCTATCCCACTGAATTTTTCTCTTTCAATTCTATAACTTCCATCGTTTGTATATTTGTGTTTCATCATATGTAGTTTCTTCTGATTGATACACCAGTACCCACCAGTTCTCCAGTTTTCTCTCTTTATCTGCATCTAATCTTTTAGTGCACCCATTTACTAAGTTCCTTGTTAATTATATTTTTTGATTCTGAAATTACTTCTTTCCCTAATTTTACTATTTCACATTTTATAATTTTTAATTTAAAAAATTCTGTGAGCTCATTTTTTCCCCTCAAACATTTTATGCATATTTCCAGTGTCTGGAATCAGTGCTATCTTTTCCTGTTTTCTCTTATTTCTGCTGATTTTCACTCCTTATGTGTTTCAATAGTGTTGACTGGGTATTGAAAATTATATTTTAGGGTGGTGCCTGTGGCTCAAATGTTAGGGCAATAGCAGGTTAGAACCCAGCCCCAGCCAAACGTCAACAAAAAAATAACTGGGCATTGTGGTGGGTGCCTGTAGTCCCAGCTACTCGGGAGGCTGAGGCAAGAGAATCACCTAAGCCTGGGAATTGGAAGTTGCTGTGAACTGTGACACCACAGTGCTCTACCAAGAGTGATAAAGTGAGACTCTGTCTCTTAAAAAAATTATATTTTAAATGTTATTAATGGAAAAACTTTGAAGCTTAGTAAGAATTATCTTCCTCCAAGGAGAATTTTTTCTGCCTCTGCCTGTTTTCTAAAATGATAGGAATCTAGTATTACTTTACTCCTAATTCAGAACTTGAAGTTTTCTCATGCACTTTGATTAAGTCAGACTGCAGTCTGCTCAATTCCTTTTTATTATCGATATATGCTTATTTGTAGGATATAGGCTTTCAGGTTTTTAGTCCAAAATAGTGGATGATTTCATGGATCAACTTGAACTATTGAGTTCTAACCCTTGAGACCAATAAAAGTTCAATTCAAATCAAACTATTGGCTGCCTCTTCCAGGACAGCAAATTCTTGCAAAGTCAAAGTGGCCCTAAGTGGTGTCTTAAATTTTAGAGTTTCTGTCCCTTTTTTGACCCAGTAATTTCTCTGTACCTTATTGGGTTCTTGATATTTAAAGTAGAAATAAGTATTAATTCAGTTGTTTTGCCAAGGTATTGGCTTATATTATTAGCCTCCATTGCTGGAAGTAAAATATTCAAAATTATTTTCTCTCATTAAAAACCTAAACTTATCTTATATTGAAGCAGGTCCACTAATAAGCATTTCTATGACAAGCACCTACTTCAAGATTCTAATTCTAAAATAATCAAATTTGCCATGAATCTGTAGCTTAGTTGAAAATAAAGCAGCATCTCCTTCAGTGTCTTACAGTGTTCACTTTCGTTACTCCTGCAGGACTTACCCACAGGAGTACTGTATCCTTGGATAAAAGTTTTAAAATGTAAGTGAAACTAATAAATACAAATTTTCATTACCCTTGCAATCACATTCTGCATTTTTCTGAATTCATAATAGCCCCAAACAAGCCAAATTACCCCCATGTCTAATTCCAGGACTTCTTTATATAAGAAAAATGCATAGGATAAGGAAAAGCATGAACTCCTGTAATGGTTTTGTGGCATCTTGACTAAAGGAGGCATTGATGACATGTCATTTAAAAAACCTTTTTGTTCCATGTTTTTTGTTTCATGGCCATGTACTATGTACTATAGTGCAACTGTTGATATATGAGAGGTTTCCCCATTCTGCTTTGCAGTAAAGTTAGAACAAATTATTGTGAAGGGAGAAGTGGAAAAAGAAGAAGCAACATGATACTACTACTACAGGCAAACTCTCAGGGAGATTTCAGAAAAATACAATTAAGTATTACAGAGCATATTTATGTCTTACTGCTAATGTCTATGGGGTTTCTTTTTAGAGGATGAAAATATCCTAAAATTAGATTGTCGTTACACAACTTTGTGAATATCCTAAAAAACATTCAATGGCACACTTTAAGTGGGTGAATTTTATTGCATGTGAAATATATCTCAATAAGGCTGTTTTAAAAAATCTTTGCATGTCTATGTATCTTTTAGCAGTCTTTAAGTATCCTAATTTAAATGTCAATGGTTTACAGACTATCAAATTTATACAGGAAAATGATTAAGTCAATTTAGAAAATATCTAGATTCTAATTTTGGTTTTATATTTGCTATCTGTCTGACCAAAAGTTGGTTATTTAATATCATCGGGCTTTATGTGGGAATAACAATGCACTCTTGCTTAGAGCAGAGATTGAGATAGGATTGCTGTTTGAAAGCTAAACCATAAGAGTGCCTTTAGGTAAAGGGGGTGGGGTGAAGAGAGTAGGCCAGGATAGGGAGAAGTATCTATTAATAGTAAGAATGAAGTCTCAGCTGGAGGGCAGCTTTGTCTTGTCCCTCAAGGAGGTCAATCACTTGCCAAAATCTGAGGGTGGCAGGGTGAGAGGGTGCAATTTTCCAGTCTGATGGCTATTACCTTTCAGTGGTTATCACTCATTGCTACCGGGGATGGGCATACTTGCTAGGAAATGGCATGTGGGTTGGGCCCAAGCAGTGTCCACTATTACCTCCTCCCCCATAGTACTGTTGTAGGAGTGAAACCACATAATGCATAGTATATAAAGCCTGGCACATAAGAAGCACTTTATAATTAGGAGCTATTCTCCTAGGGTATAAAATATCAAATGCATAAACAATGAAATAACTAATGATAACTATTGTGTAACACCACCCAGTAAGAAACTCTTACTGTACATGTTGCCTCTTCATCAAATTCATATGTGTGATTTATTGAGTATGTTTCATGAAGAGGTTTTAAAGGAGTAACTTTCACTGGGCTTGTCCAACCTGAAAAAAAAAATTCAAGTGTTTTAGGTTAAAAATACAACAAAAATTTCTTCTTTCACCAGAAATATTTCCTACTAGAAAGGTAAAGTTTGTGGTGTTAAATTATTCTTTAATGGATTATCTAATAATTTTTCTCAACAGTGAAAACATAATAGCTCTATAATTTACATAATTAAAATAATGCAGAATTACTTCTTGTTTATTGCTTATTACTGGAGGAGACCTAATTGGTACTATTAATCTGTGTATGTGCATATAGACATGTTGGAGATGTTGGTGACACAAAGTAGGTCTGGTTATTATGTAGATAATTTATCTAATGATAGAGAAGAAGGCCTAAAAAAACATCAAATATAAAATCAGACTTCAACAATTATTTAGTACATCATAATGGAAGCTGATGTATATTTAAAGATGAAAAATGGGGTTCCTGGTTTTGAGATGCTCATTAGCAAGTGGAAAATATAGGCATCAAACTAGATAATTTCAATATATGGCAACTGCAATCATAACTGAGCTCTGAGTGTTCTGGGGGCGATTAGAAAAGTTATATGGTCCTACCACATTGTCAGAACCTAGGCATACCTTCCTGAAGGTGATATCTGATCTAATCTGCACAATTGAGGGGAATTTGGATAAAAAAGAGGAAGTGGTGGAAAAGTATTCATTCCAGGCAGGGAAACCGTATGTGCAAAATGCAAGGTTAGGCTAGATCATAAAACGTTAGAGGGGAAATGTTGAAAGGAGAACCAGGGTATTAGGCCAAGGTCAGGTGGTGAGTGTCTTGGACTCAACCTGCATAGGGAGTGCCCTTGAGTAGTTTGATAACAGAGATTGATTAGTCTGGTTTGGCTAGGTGACCTGTGTAGATGAAGATGATTGTAGTACCTCTGGTAGTTTCTATAGATATCCTTTCTCCCATCCACAGGGGGCTTCTGACTCGGTCCTCTATTCATAGCTCTGCTTCATGAATTAATCCAACTTCGCAAAATGTGAAGGTAAACGTTACAATATGAGAGTTAGGTGGACAGTACAGAGGTGTTGATGTAAGTGAGAGATGAATTTTGAAAGAGCTTTGGACAGCAGAAGAATTCCATGATCACTTGTAGACCTCACTTGGGTGGAGCTCTGTAACAGACTCCAGCAGATCTTGAGACTTAATAATATACCTTCTTGCTTTTGTATCAGCATGGCTGCATCAGTTATTTGGCCCATCTGAGCTTCATTTTCCTCACCTAATGATTATTTTCAGAGTTATGTAAATTATAATTGATAAATATAAAGGAATGAACCTATAACTTAAATACTAGCATGCTTATTACAGGTCAGTAATTACCAATTTATAGTTGTAATAATATTAGTAATTGTAGTATTAATATTGTAATGCTATTTTTTATCATGATGATAATTCATTCAATATTTCACTAAGAAAACAGGACAGAATCTGCAAAGGGGACTGACAATGGAGGGATGGGGAACAAGCAAATGCTGGACTTGGAAGGGAAGTCAGATATGTGAGTTTTGGCAGGCTTTAATGCACCATTGTTGATTTTGAAGACAAAGGAAACCACGGGAAAGATTGAGGGTAACCTCTAGAAGGAGAGATACTCTGCTTGCTGATAGTGATCAGATATGGAGCTACCAGTGTGAAACTGCCTGTTGCCAAGAAACTACCTTCCCTGACCAGGAGGCCCACAGTGGACTTTCTGCAAGTGAGCATGGAACAAAAGACTTCCCACCTCACCCCATAGGAGGGAGGCAAGAGGTCCCGGTTCTCCTGACCCTGGTAATTTTCACCTCTGAGTCTAGTTCCCATCCTGTTTGTTATGGACATGAACAAATATTCTTTCTGCCGTCTGGTGCCCACAGCCCACCCTTCCCCCTTTCTGGATGCCTGATGGACTGCCCCCAGCAGAGGCCAGAGTATTGGGTGAATTCTCTCAGAGGACTCTGCATGATGTGGGAAACTGAAACAAGCACAGGCTGCTGAACTGAGTGGCAAGCCATTGAACCAAGCGGAGAGCTGCTGACCTGAGTGGTGTGGGTCGGCCTCTGAAACTAGCAGGACAGGCAGCCCACTGATCTGAGTGGTGCACCTGCTTAGAGGAAACAGTGGTGCCACAGTTCTAACTTTGGTGTGGGGAGGTGTGGACTCTTCTGGTCTGCCAGCAGAGACCATTTCCCAGCTCCCTGAGGAGTCTTTGCCTTGTTTCTGTGCCCTCTGCCCACTGGAGACCCTATCAACTGATTTGGGTGGGTGTTGCTTGCACTACCAGAGTGAGTTTAATTCAAATTCTTAGTGAGAAATGCCCAGGGATTCTTATTCTCTGGCTGTCACTGGGGGATTGCACTTTCACTGCTTATTTGACACAGGGGGTGTTGGAGCAGTGAGGGGCAGAACCAGTGGGCCTGTGTGAGAATTCCACTCCTCCACCTGTCACCAGAGGGGGGCAGAGCCACGGCTGGTTGCATGTTTGGCCACAGAGATTCCAGTAAAATACTGCAACTCCTTTGAATTTGTAGAGAACAAGCTGAGATTAACACAGAGCCAGGTTGTGCTATATCACTAAGTTGGCTCTCAGAGATTCTCACTCAGCCCTGAAAGGGAGCTTCATGAGGCTGTAGGGGAGGGGTCACAAGCACAAGCTCCAGCCCCCTGTCAAGGATGGTCAGCTCTAGTTCCTAAGGCCTCCAGATATGTTCTCACCCCACCTGTTTTAGTTGCCAAATAGGTCTGTACTGTGTTTCCTGAGGATCCCCAATTAGATTATCAATAGTTATTGAGACTATTCAGGGATGACCTATCATTTCATCTATAAAACTATAACAACATAAAAAACAGCTGAAAATACTCATAGGGAGGAGCCAGAAAAAGATCTATGGCAATATGAAAAATCAGAGCAGATCAACTCCCTCAAGTGATTAAGAGAGATACAGCAGAAATGCCAGCCATAGAAGAATTGCTGAAATGTTAGAAATAGAATTCAGAATATGGATGGAACATAAGATGATTGCAAAGAGGAGAAGATGGAAACAGAAATCAAAAAATAGTATAAAAGTTATCTTTTACTTTTATTTATAAATATTTGTTGTTTATTTTTTTGAGACATTGCAAAAAACAAAATAATAAGAAGTTAACTGATCAAAGTATTCTATAATAGACATACTTCTATCGACAATGTGAATGTTACTTTCTTTGCATTATTACTATTATTATTACTTAATATTTCATTGCAGCAATTGTCTGATTTCTTTTCTGAATGTATTTATCTTCATTTGTTCTTTATGAGGTTTTTGTTCTCAGTCCTTATGGTAAATATTGTTATTGTCATTAAATTTGGTCTTTTTAATTCTGTGAAGGCAAAAGTGGAAACCTAATATACACATGTACAAGTAAGTAAAAGAAAAAAGACGAAGTTCCCAAGGATTTGGACATAATGAAGAAAGATATAGCAGAGCTTAAGGAATTGAAAGAGGCATTTGAGGAGCTTTGAAACACAGTTAAGACCCTCAGTAACACAGTAGAACATGGAGAATAAAGAATTTCAGGAATTGAAGACAAGATTTTCAAAGTATCCCACTCAGTCAAAGAGGCAGAAAAAAGGAGAATAAAAATGGACAATTCCATGAGAGAGTTATGGTATCATTCAAAAAAATCAAACATTTAAATTATAGGGATTCTTGAAGGAGAAGAGGATGGTTCTAAAGGCACAGATTCTCTACTCGAAGATGTTATGGAGGAGAATTTCCCAAGCACTACAAGAGTTACAGAAATTCAGATAGTAGACAGTTTCAGAACCCCAGCAAGACTCAATCCAAATAAAGCATCTCCTAGACACATTGTGATTAACTTTGCCAAAATTAATCTGAAGGAGAAAATCCTGCAAGAAGCCAGATATAAGAAAAGTCTTACCTACAAAGGGAAAGATATCAGGATGACCACAAATCTTTCAGCTGACACTTTTCAAGCCAGAAGAGGGTGGTCATTAGCTTTTAACCTTCTTAAACAAAATAATTTCCAGCAGGATCCTGTATTGATTCTCACCATAAATGTGACTAGTTTAATTCTCATCTAAAGAGGCAAAGGCAGGCTGCATGGATACAAAAGCTCAAGTCTATTACCTGTTATCTCCAAGAAACATATCTATCCTCAAAGGATAAAATAAGACTCAGGGTGCAGGGATGGAAATCAATAATCTAGGCAAATGGAAATCAGAAAAAAGCAGGGGTCATTATCTCATTTGCAGATACAATTGGATTTGAACAAATAAAAATAAGGGAATACAAGGGTAGACACCACATACTGGTCAAGTGAAGTACACAACATAAAGAGATCTTAATAATTGACATTTGTGCACTCAGCCTGAATGCTCCTTGACACATACAACATACCCTAAAGGATCTGAACAATATGATATGTTCCTGCACTATAATTGTTGGAGATTTTAACACTCTTTCTATAGTACTGGATAGATCCTCCAAGTAGAAACTGAACAAAGAAGTAATGGACTGCAACTTGGCCCTAGAACAAATGGACTTAGTAGACATAGACAGAACATTTCATCCTACCAAAACTGAATACATATTCTCATCAGCCCAGAGATCATCCTCCAAAATTGTTCATATCTTAGGACACAAGTCTAACCTCAAAAAATTCAAAAGAATGGAAATTATTCCTTATATCTCCTCAGAACAACACAGAATAAAAGCTGAACTCAACAGCATCAGAAATCTTCATTCCCAAATAAAGTCATGGAACAAATTGCATCAACAGTCCAGATTCTAAAAAAGAAAAATCCTGGACCAGATGGTTTCACACCAGAATTCCACCAAACCTTCAAAGAGGAACTAGTAACCTATATTGCATAATCTATTCCAAAATATAGAGTAGGAAGGAATCCTCCCCAACACATTCTAAAAAGCAAACCCCCCTGATTCCAAACCAGGAAAGGATCCAACAGAAAAATAAAACTATAGGCCAATATTGTTAATGAATATTGATGAAAAATATTCAAATAAGATCTTAGCCAACATCATACAGTGACCCATTAAAAAAGTTAATAATCATGATAAAGTAGTTTTTATCCCAGGGATGCAGGTAGGTTCAACATAAGTTCATAAATGCAATGAAATTAAATACATAAATAAAATAAAAAACAAAGACTATATGATTCCTTCAATCAATACAGAAAAGGCTTTTGACAATATCTTGCATTCCTTTTTTGATAAGAGCACTTAGGCAAATAGGCTATGGTGGGACATTTGTTAAACTGATAGAGGCCATCTACAACAAACTCACAGCCAAAATCTTATTGAATAGAGTACATCTGAAAGCATTCCCACTCAGAACTGAAGCTAGGTAAGGATGCCCACTATCACTGCTATTCAACATAGTGCCAGAAGTCCTAGCCATTGCAGTAAGGCAGCAGAAAGAGATAAAGGGCAGTCAACTGGGACAAAGGAAATCAAATTCTCACTTTTTGTGGATGACATGATGTTATACTTGGAAAACCCCATGGACTCAACTATAAAGCTTTTAGAAGTGATCAATGAATATAGCAGCACCTTGGGATACAAAATAAACACCTACAAATCAGTAGCCTTCATATATGCCAGTAACAGTCAAACTGATAATAAAAATCAAAGACTATACTTTTTACAGTAACTCCAAAGCAGATGAAATACCTGGGAATATATCTAACAAAGGACATGAAAGATCTCTATAAGGAGAACCGTGAAACTCTGAGGAAAGAAATAGCAGAAGATATTGAATGGAAGAACATACTATGTTCATGGCCATGAAGAATCAACATCGTTATAATGTCCATACTACCCATAGCAATCTACAGATTTAATGCAATTCCCATAAAAGCATCATGTCATATTTTGAAGAACTTGAAAAATAATTCTTTCTTTCATATGAAACCAGAAAAAACTCTAAATAGCCAATACAATTTTTGGAAATAAAAACAAATCTGGAGGCATCACATTACCAGACTTCAGGTTACAAGTTTATAGCGATCAAAACAGCATGGAACTGACACAAAAATAGACATAGACCTATGGAATACAATAGAAAATCTATTGATGAACCCAACCACACATCTCCATTTCATCTTTGATATACCAAACAAAAGCATATACTCAGGAAAAGAATCCCTATTTAATAAATGGTGCTGGGAACTGGTTAGCCTCATGTAGAAGATTGAAACTGGACTTGAACTTCTCACCATTGACAAAAATTGGCTATTGCTGGATAAAAGATTTAAATTTAAGATACGAAACAACAAAAATTCTAGAAAAGTTTGTGGTGAAAATGCTTCATGATATTGACCTGGGAAAAGATTTTATGAAGAAGACTTCCATGGCAATTGCAACAAAACCAAAAGTGAATAAATGTGATCTGATCAAGCTGAAAAGCTTCCACACAGCCATGAGTACCACAACTAAAGCTAATAGAAAACCTTCAGATTGGGAGAAGATTTTATGCATGTTAGGATCTGACAAAGGACCAATAACTAGAATCTATAGAGAACTCAAATTAATCAACAAAAAAAGAGCAAACAACCCCATCTACAAGTGGGCAAGAGTCTTGAACAGAAACTTCTCTGAAAATGACAGATGAATGGCCGATAAACACATGAAAAAATGCTCATAATCTCTAATCATCAGAGAAATGCAAATTAAACCACTCTGAGACATCAACTAACTAAAAGGAGATTAGCCCACATCACAAAGTCTCAAATCTGTGTATGCTGGAGTTAATGTGGATATAAGGGAACACTTCTGGTGGCATTGCAACCTAATGTAGCCTTTATGGAAAGAAGAATAAATGGAGATTCTCAAGAACTAAAAGTTGACCTTCCCTTTAATCCCACAATTCCATTACTAAGTATCTACCCAGAAGAACAAAAATCATTTTACCACAAAGACATTAGCACCAGAATGTTTGTTGTAGCTCAACTCACAATTGCCAAGTCATGGAAGCAACCCAAATGCCCATCAATTCATGAATGGATTAACAAACTGTGGCATATGTATGCCACAGTACCTGGAGTACTATTATGTCACAAGAAAAAATGGAGACTTTACATCTTTTATGTTTACCTGGATGGAGTTGAAACTTATTCTTCTTAGTAAGGATCTCCAGAATGGAAAAACATCCAATGTACTCAATGTTAATATGAAACCAACATATAGACAACTACATGCCAATATGAATGATGAAACGCAAATATAGTCTAGCCAGATTGAGGGGCAGGAGGGATGAGGGAGGGCAAGTGGCGAGATTTCACCTAATGTGCACAAGGTGAAGGTGTTCAGCACTCCCCTAGGGTGAAAGGCTCAACTACAACTTGAACTTTACCTTAGAATTGAAAATAATGAATGCAACCTAAATTTTTGTACCCTCATATTAATTTTAAATTTTAAAAAAGAGGATAAGATCCCATGATACGATTTAGTTTCCTTTTAAGAAGAGGAAGAGAGACTAGAGTGTGATATCTATCTCTCTCTATATATACACACACACCCACATACAAAAGGTGCCAAAAATGTATACACATTTTAAGAACTAAAAAAAAACTATTAAAATTGTGAAGGCTATGTTAACCAATTTGATGCAAATATTTCAAATTCTATATAAAACCAACAAATTGTACCCCATGATTGCATTGATGTACACAGCTATGATTTAATAAAAAAAATTGTAATACTCAAGTCATGTTTGACTTCTGCAGTTACAAGAGATACTCAAACATGACTTGTATTCATCTTTTGCTGTTAGTGTACATTGAGTATTACAATTTTAATACAGTTTTTTCCTTTCTGAAAATGTGTATACTTTTTTCAGTTCTCTCTCTCTTTCTCTTTCCCCCATATGAGGACACATGGAGAAGGTAGCCTTCTATAAGCACCATCTTTGATTTCCCAGCCTCTGGAACTGTGGGAAAGACACTTCTGTTGCTTCAGTTACCCAGTGCCTGGTATTTTGTTATAGTACCTGAGCTAAAACAATGGTTAAATAAATGAAGTCATATGAAGATGTATACATATTGATGTTAGGAGGCCAAATGGGAGAAAAATCAAGGTAGTGTCAAGAGATAAGCTCTATTTTCTCTGTGCTAAGGGTCACCTGCAGTGACAATGGATACATTTAGAGCAGTTGACTGGGTGATGAAAGAGAGACCTCACTGGAACAACAAAGAAAGTACTGAATGCTTTACCCAGAAATATAACTCTTTATAATAATGCAATGATATTTGCAAAATAATACTGGTTTGTGATGCATATGAGTAATTCTGAGATGCCCTTCTTCATCAGAATGTATTAGAAATAATGTGTATTAAGGTTTTCAAAAGCTGAAAGTACTTATCATTTATAATTAATGATTATTTCCAGGATCTACAAAGTCATTGAAAGCCCAGAACAAATTATATTGAACTCACTTCCTAAACTGCAGGTACTACTCTTTGAAAATGTTAATAGCTAATAATAATAGCTACTAATAATTGAATGTTTCATCAGGTTTCAGGGATTTTGCTAAACATTTTACAGACCTTAGTTCATTTAATTCTTACAACTGTATAAGAGAAGTACAATCATTCCCAATTTATATGTGAAGGAACCAAAAGTTCTGGACTTTAACTTTATATAACATGACATTTAATAGTCAGGTATTTTTACACATTGCCCCTATTGTTATATTATAAAGTATTACTGTTACGTGAATTTTATAAATAAGGATATGCAGTCATGAAGAGAATAGTTACCTACCCCGTGACACACAGGAAGTAAGCTTTTGACAAAACTCAATCCCAGAGAGTCTAACTTTTGAGCCTATCCTCTGAATTCCTCTGTTGTGCTGCTGCAGGCATTGACAGACATACATAGATGACCTCAACTTGGTTCTGAATTGTTAGTCCAAAGTCTACTAATGCCATTTTTGTCCTTTGTTAGCATTATTAAAATTTCTTCAACTTATCATTTCTTGGAATGTTTTAAGAGTCCACTCTTAAAAAAAACTTAAAGGAATAAACCAATAATGTTGTCTTTAAAAATTATACTAAACTGTGATTTTCTGCTTATAAGGTATATGGCATCCTTGCTTAACATAAGAAGAATGACTTCAATTCCTTTAAGGAAACATTCTTGATGATGATGCTATTGTACATTGAATTATTAGCAAAGTAGCTCAAGCTACTTTCTGGACACACTAGAATAATAGAATCAGTTAAATGTACTATGTTTGTGGGAAGGACCTGGACTCATCAGTGGTTTTCTCAATGGATACACTTAAAATATTTTTAGCACATAAAATAGTATTTGTCACTTGTATATACAAGTGGATTTGGTTCTCTGTAATACCATATTTAGCTAGATAGTATTACCAGTGGATTATGAAATAATGTATTGTCAAGGTAGGTTGTTGAATCTCACTTATGCTCCATATGAAAATTCAATAATAAATTCAGAATTTCCCTAAATCATCTTGCTAAGGACATAACTGGATAAAAAAGCATTAAATTCATGATGAATTCAGAAAATTCATCTTCTGTTTATGTGTCTCTAAATTCCTCCTTCTGGCACAAAAATGAAAATGTGCAGAGGTAGGGCTGGGGAGAGTTATGTTGTGGGTTTTTCATTTTCATTAACTTTTCCTTTATCCTCACCCTCTTCCTAGTTCCTAGAGACTATGTCCTTTGGCCATGGAGCAGTCAGTCAACAGAAACCAGGAATCCCCACCGCCTTTACATGTGGTGGCCTCACTGTCGCATGATATATTTTTTCTTTAGGTTTCTTGTCTATGGCTGGGTGCTGAAGAGGAGCTATGGGCCGGGCACAGTGTATCACACCTGTAATCCTAGCACTCTGGGAGGCCAAGGTGGGTGAATTGCCTGAGCTCATGGGCTCGAGACAAGCCTGACCAAGAGAGAGACCCCTGTCTCTAAAAATAAAATAAAATAAAATAGCTGGGTGTTGTGGTGGGTGCCTATAGTCCCAGCTACTCAAGTTACTCAGGAGGCTAAGGAAAGAGAATATCTCGAGCCCAAGAGTTTGAGGTTGTTGTGAGCTATGATGCCATGACATTCTATGGGTGACAAAGTGAGACTCTGTCTCAAAAAAAAAAGGGGGGAGGATCTGGAGCTGGAGCTGGAGCTGGGGCTGGAGAAGGAAGGTTGGTGCAGTCTCTGGCACTAGAGCAAGCCTAGCCCCTCTTGCTACAGCATTTGTCCTTTTCTTTTTCACAAGCTGAACGATGCTAATCTCTTCTCACTCCCTGCCTGCCAGACAACTTCTAGACAGAAAATAGTCCCTGTGACCTTCCTTTGGAGATGTTTATCACCACTTCTGGGCCAGGCTTATGAGCATATAGGAGAGTTCTTAAAGAGAAACACCTGATCCCAATGTCAGTAAGGGGTCATCATCCTGCCCTCAGGGCTGTGAGCTATTTATGCTGAGGTTGCTTCCCTTCAGCTCCCATTTTTCTGGACCCAAAACATTTACTTTCTTCTACTTTCCCATTTTATCTCAGCTCCTGTAACCTAACACTTTCATAACTATCAGAAAATTAATTTTGTCAAGGGAGAGACAGATAAGGATACTATAAACTTACCAAAGTCATATACAAATTCCCTTGTGATAAAATCAATTTATCTATATAAATGGAATAAATAACCTTATACATTTTGTGTTGATCACTTAAACTAATGTTCTTTTTTAATAAATGATTTTTTTTTGATACAGAGTCTCATTCTGCTGCCCTGGGTAAAGTGCCATGGCATCATAGCTCACAGCAACCTCAAACTCTTGGACTCAAGGGATCATCTTGCCTCAGCCTCTTGAGTAGGTGAGACTACAAGACCCAAAAGGGTCTGGAGCTTGCTCAGGCTGATCTCAAACTCCTGAACTCAGACAATTCACTGACCTCAGCTTCCCAGACTACTAGGATTACAGGTGTGACCCATAACACAAGGCTAAAAAATAAAATTTCGTTTTATATTTAGTTCATAAAAGGTTTATCATTCTTACTACTTTTCCCCTAATATCTGTAATTTAAAAATAAGAAAATCTTATTCAGATCTTTATAATTTTGTGTTGATTTAACTACAAACATATTGAATCCTATACACATACTCTACTCTCTTGTTTGAGTATATAAAAAATATAAGGTATTAATGTCACTTATTTTACCTCCAAGTTTTGCTCTGATGGAAATGTCTGGCACTTTCCTGGAATTCCATCTCCTGTCCCGTTGCAGTTCTTCTGATAGAATTGTTTGCCTTTTCACTGTTGTTTGAAAACCTGTGTCTGATCTGGGAACTCGATGTTGAGGTTTCACATCACTGAAACTCACCAAGCTTGGTATCATTTTGCCAATGCCAGGATTTAAATCAGCATCACCACCAGGACTCATAAAGCCTGAACAGGGATCACCTAATGGCACTTCATCCCGAAGTGGAAATAATGGGTAATCTGGCCCATATGGTGGAGGATAAGGATAGTACAAATGATAGTCTGGCAGGACTGAAGGTGGATAAGGGTGAAATTTAAGAAAAGAAGGGTTGCATTTCTTTTCAAACCTGCCATAGTTATGTCTGTCCTCATAGCCCTTCACAAAAGGCATATTCATTTTTCTTAAGCTATCACAGTAATGTGGGTACTCTGTATCCTCAACATCATTTGTTCGTAAAAGGATGGGCCTTTTAGAGATACTTATCTTTCCTGGTGTACGCTGAACCTCCATATCCATAACTGTTCTCTTTAGACTTTTCGAACACTATCACTTAAGTACTTCTGATGATTCTTTCAAATTAGGGTTAATCTAGTATAAAATTATTGATTCAGCTTTCTGAATGTTGGTAGCATAGATTTTTTTCTCATCAAGATATTTTTTTTTCCTCCACCAAAGAAAAGGATAGGGCAGTAATAGAACAGGAAAGAAGAAAAGCAGTGGAACCCTTGTTGCTTGGTAACAGATAGAACTCTAAAACACTGGAACATTTATTGTGTACTTCATAACTTAATTCTTAAGAAAAACAAAATAGTCTCGATAGTGATACTTCCATGATACTCTTCTCCCCAACACTCAGGAAAGCTGTGCTCATTTATTTATTTTTAAATTTTCCCACAACTTGATACTTTATGTGTATAAAATATATTTAAGCAGTATAAAGAAGTTAACCCAGCGATAACATGATATATTTAAAAAGTATATATGTAATTACAATTATGTATTTACTCTATAGATATGAGAAATAAATCATAACACTAACTAAATATATGCTATCTAAATAAATGTAAGTCTTAATACACTGCAAAATATAAACAGGTATTACACTAAACTTGAATTGGTGTATCTAATTTTGAAAGTTAGTAATTTTTAAATTTTAGTCAAAAGCACAGGTTCATTCTTTACATGCCCTAAATTATCTCTACTTCCTTTAATGTTACCATGAGGTCCGGAGTAATCTGGCAAACTTGTTTTACAAAACTACAATATCAGTTCTTAGTCTACAATGTAAAATATCATTTAAATTATTAATATGCCAGTTAATTTAAATATTCTTCAAATAATAATAATTAATAAATAATTTATTCTTGCATAAAAACTGTTACTATAGGGTGGCGCCTGTGGCTCAAAAGGGTAGGGTGCCAGTCCCATATGTTGGAGTGGCGGGTTCAAACCCAGTCCTGGCCAAAAAACTGCAAAAAACCTCAAAACAACTGTTACTATAAGAACTCCAAATATTAAAATTTGGTGATTAAAAGATTATACCTTACCACAGCAAAAAAGCAAAACAGGCAAGTGATGGTGATAGGTTTGTTAAAACCAGATTGCCTATGGCCCACCTAAAGTCATTAAAATTTTGAGATATACTGTTCCGCGGGGAAGTTGCATTAGATGCCTGGGCTAATAGTTTGAAATTCCTCATCCAGAACACAACATATTGAGTGACACTTTTTAGTTCACTCAGGATCATTCATTTCTTCGTATTAAAGATAACAATTCATTTACCACTTGGTATTTTGTCTATAGTTATTCAGATGTCATTCTTCAATGTATTTGCCCCAACAGTCCTGTTCCCATTGAGTAAATCCTTCCAGCAGCAGAAATGTAGTGGTATGTTTCTCCTTCAATTTTTATTAAACATGTTCTGGTTATGGACTTTTCTAGGCTCTGTAAGGGAAGAAAACAATAACCCCTAACCATAGGTTTGTAATTGGAAAGGACCTCCATTTAGAAAACCTCAGAAGTTTTATTATTTTCTTATGTATATTTCACTTATATATGGGTGACATCCAGAGAATAAATTCTCAAAGAGATGGCTTTGAATTCTAGCTTACACAGCATCTTTAACAAAGAATGTAAATTTTTAGAGTTGTGACAAGAGGAAAGAAAACAACTTTTGATTCTCTACAGGAAGCAAACTGGAGCGAAGGCAAACAAATGCCAGACAAAGGTTACTAAAGCTTTTTAATATTAATTCATCTGGTATTATCTCAAGGTAGATGAGAGTTTGAAGCTGTCTTCAGTGGATAACTCTTTCTTCATGGGGGAAGGCACAGGATAACTTTTGTCTTTGTAATCTATGTCATTCCTGCTTTTAGACAAAAAGAGAGAGGTAACCGAGTGCACCTGCTTCCTGTCTTCAGGTCAACAATCTTTCACATTTTTGGTAGGCATATTCTGGTCTCCCAAAGTTGATAGGTTGTTTTCTGTTTTTTGGAATTTAGGCAGTAGAAGATGATCATCCAGGCTGAGTATTGCAATAAAGTCAATTTCATCCAGGTCATTTTCTCCATTTTTCCACCAAGCTTCTTTCTGGTCTTAAAAGCTTACCTTTAATTCCCAATAGGTGTGGGCTGCATTTATACCCAAGTAAAATCCACACATCCATCAAATATTAGTTGCTTACAGTGCTAGATCCCAGCAATCTTCCGGGACTCATAAATTCTCACTATCAGGTTCTGATTGGCCGTCAAATGCTGAGATCCGGCTACCACCCGGCTTCTGTAAAGGGCGTTCCCTCTGTCCACAGAAGCCACAGGAACATGAACACGCGGGCTTTGAGGCCCCACGTTACTCTCCAGAATCTTCGACAAGGGGCGTGTGCTCTTGAGGATTCCCTTAGTGATGCCGTCGTCGTAAAGGCCCAGTGGCCTCTCACCACAGTTAGCAAGCATTCATCTTTTCAGCAGAGAGCTGACAAGAGCCTTTCTCCAGCAGCCCGTCCTGGCGGAAGTGGCCGGGCGCCGTCCGATCCGTCCTTCCGGTGCGCCGCCCCGGACTTCCGGCGGCGGGTGGGCGCGCGCCAGGCAACGACCGTATCCGCGGTCACTAGGCAGGCGACGGCGGCGTGTGGATGGAGGCCTCGGCCTCTGGCCGGGCGCGGCGGCGCTGGCGAGGGGCTCGGAACGCGGGCTCCCCGCTCGCCAGGGCCGCTGTCATCCTCTTTCTCTCCGCCTTTCTGGTGCGGGCGCCCGAGTCAGGTGAGGGTCAGTGTCCCTTGGCCGACCGGCTCGGCGGGCTCGGTGGCGGCAACCTGGACTCGCCCCTCCCCCACGGAGAATTGCTTTCTCTTGTGTCACGTGCACTCCTTTTATGTAAAGAAACACTCTACTCACTGATACCTGCCCAGGAAGGTTTATTTTATAGAGAAGTTGTACAAAGGCACTTTACATTTGCATAGAGGAACGAATGACAGGGGGCATTAATAATGTATGGCTAGAATAGATCACAAACATCTGCAGTTAAAGTTAGATTGATTTGTTAATGAATTGCCAAATTCAGTTGATAGGTCATTTGCCACCTGTACGTTTCCCTGCTTGAACTCTGTAATGATGGTAAATGCATTCTTTCCTTTCAAAATGAATGGGCGTCCTGCCACTTTGAATTATCTGTGATATTGGAGCGCCACCTACTGCTGTTAGATGTGAAACGCGACAAATGCAGGGATTTTAAAGTTTTGACCTAGGAATTGAAATGCTTTTCTTTTCTTTTTTATTTTATTAAATCATAGTTGTGTACATTAATACTATCATGGGGTACAATGTGTTGTTTCCATATACAATTTGAAATACTTTCATCCAATTGGCCA
The DNA here is from genome assembly GCA_963574575.1 of Galagoides demidoff. Classification (NCBI taxonomy): domain Eukaryota; kingdom Metazoa; phylum Chordata; class Mammalia; order Primates; family Galagidae; genus Galagoides; species Galagoides demidoff. The sequence continues at coordinate 29,864 of CAUYQV010022602.1, forward strand.
ACATAGCCTTCATGTCAGTCTCATAGTTGTTGTGTTAAGACATTTATATTCCACATTTAGGAAGATTCACATGTACCCTTATAGGATAAATCATAGGCGTGATCCCAACAATCCCCCTCTCTCCACCCATCCTCCTCTCTCTCCACCCATCCTTTCCCCTCCCCTCCCCTCCCTCTCTCCTTTCCCCCTATTCTAAGGCTAAAATTGGGTTATAGCTTTCCTATGATAGCTAAAAATTAGTTTCATAATAGGGTTGAGTAAATTGGATACTTTTTCTTCCATTCTTGAGATACTTTGCTAAGAAGAATATTTTCCAGCTCCATCCATGTAAACATGAAGGAGGTATATACTGTTTCAAAATACATGAAAGATAGTGATGAACAAACACTGCAGAAAGAAATGAAAGTTCAATTTAACTATTATTTAA
>CAUYQV010022603.1:0-14198 GCA_963574575.1 Galagoides demidoff
TTCCCAGGACATATGCTTTTTCCATGTATGAGGACATGGACAGCAGAATGGAACCAGCTGCCACTTGTCTTCCTGGCAGACTCTTAGGCAGCTGCAGTGTCAGAGGTGGCAGCCCTGTCTGCTTAGAGTCTTTGTGCACAAACACTTGAGGATCCAAAATTCCCAATGCCACAGCTCATCCGAGGGGTCCAGCATTCCTTAGTGTAGTATGGCCATGAAAGACATTCAAGCCAGGAAAGCTCCTGTGACTTCAATCAGGGAGAAGTCAGTACAGAGTCTCCATTCCAACAGTATTTGAGCAGTGCTTCAGATCACATGAGAAGGTCAAAGCTCCTAAGACTGGATGGAAGGCTTATGGGAATGTTACTCTTTCTCAATTTATGGGCAATTATACTTTCTTGAAGATTTGCTCACACAGGAAGACACCACCAGCACTGCAGGCCCTGGGGCATGTCTGATGAGGTGGGACAGAGAAAAGGGTCTGAGAGGGAAGTCCCCTTCACTTGGGGAGAGAGAGGCCGGGCAGACAGGCAGAAGAAAGGCTAGCCAGTCCAGACCCAGGGTGGAAAACCGGCTAGAAGAGAGTACTTCGTTCTAACTTAGTTTCTCACTGTCAGGCAGCCACCCATCTAATCCTAGCTCTGCTGCTTGCCAGGTCAGTAAACTTTGTCAAGCTTCTTAATCCTCATATGCAAAATGGAAATAGCAATCACCTCAGTCATAGGGGTGTTATGAGAAACAAATTAGATCAGTTACACAATGTCTAAAGCCAAACCGCAATATCGTCAGCAAACATAGTGAGCCCGGGATTGGTTTAATTCATTTCTTTAATAAAAATAATCCCACGGCATTTATTATCATTTTGAAATAGCATAAAAAGGTCATAACCATATGCACAAATGGTTTAGAAATATACTCCCAACAAAATATGCCCCCAAATCCTGTATTGCCTTCTCAACAATTTCTCACTTCATTGATTATTTCTAGTTGGAGACACTTTGTAGCACAGTGATATTATCTCCTTTTAGCATGATCCAACCCAGTTGTCTTCTTGAATTTTTTAGAAGGAATCACTTCAGCATCATGTAACACAAGGTTCATGTACTCATCAACAGCAATGATGCAGCCCTCTGTCTGCATATCCACTTGTCATAGAACCACGGTTGAACCCGGGTCTATTTCATAAGTATCTGAAGATGAGGTTGATGGGCTGCACCATCATCTTCTGCACTTTCTGGCCAGGGCCATTGGACACCACAAGGGAATCTCAGAAAGACCACACTGACCCCCATGTCACCTTAGAAAGCAACTTTGTTTTAATTCATAAATGGAATGATCAGCAAGGAAATGTGTTGTTTTTTTTAAAACTTATTTAAAGAATACTTGAGAATATATAAAAGCACTTAGGAAAAGAAGGCCTACATAATATTCGTAAGGTTCTCTTTTTCTTTTCTTTTTGAGACCTAGTGTCACTTTGTCGTCCATAGTCAAGTGTGGTGGCATCACAGCTCACAGCAACCTCAAACTCTTTAGCTCCAGCAATCCTCTTGCCTCAGCCTCCAGTAGCTAGGACTACCGGCTCCCACCACAAAACCTGGCTTTTTTTTTTTTTTTTTAGAGATGGGTTCTTGCTCTTGCTCAGGCTCATGTAGAAGTCCTAAAGTCAGGCAATCCACCTGCCTCAGTATCCTAGAGTTCTGGGATTATAGGCATGTGCTACCACACCTGGAGCCCTTAAGACTTTTGACTTTTAACAGGGTGAGACAAACTGAAATCATTTGGATTTTAATGCATTGACTGGGCTATAAAACTACAGTGCCTCATCCAGCACGTACAAGTTGTCTGCTTCTTTGCCTGTTGTGAATTGTTACACCAAGATACTTTACCAGACACTTTTTCTCAGAAGTGTCAGATGAGGACAAATAGCAGAAACCTGCTTTGTATCCAGACAGACTATAGCATGAAATCAAAAATATGAGCAATCTCCATTTTATCTTTCTCTGCTTTGACATGATTTATTTTCTTCCACACTAACTTGCAGCTGGAGCCCAGTAAGTGTTGTAGCTTTCCCTCCCCTCTTCAGCCTCTTTGAACTCAGATTGAATTCACCCAGCCTAGAGGCCAGAGATGTGCTGAGATCTGGACCCAGCCAAAAGGGCTCTGAATCCCAGGCTGCACCATGCTCAGGGTGGTCTTTTCCACTATAATGAACTCTTTTGCTCTGCTGCAGGAGAACAATTGCCTGATTTAGACACTTCATGTCCTTCGGGACCTTTGTCACACCATTAGGAATATTATGACCAGCTTCCCACCACCCCATTTCCCTCCTCCTCCTCCCTCCCCCTCAGAGTTCACTCCTGGAACAAGGCAAGTCCCTCCTCCCCCCAGGGTGGCTGTGAACGTGCTTCCCAGCCATGTTCCTAGGCTCCTTCCACCTAGAGTTGCCAAGAACAAGCTTCAGAACAAGGAAGAAAAGTCCCAAGTTTCACAAAACTCCCAAGTTCTCAGTAGATGAACAATGGTGGAAAACTCACCAAAACTTGATTAATTACTGTTGTAGAACCATAACCATCATGATAGATGTATCCATTGTCAACTGAAGCAGTATTAATTATTGTTACATTGCTGTAACCATTGCTGTATCCAAGACTACTCCAGTTGTAACCCCCCTTAACCAGCCATGTTTCACTTCTGTAATATGCTTGCACAAAACCCATAAAGGCAACCCACACCCCTACTTGGGTTGCTGCTGCTACCCAGTGCATCAGTCCCTGTGGCAGGTAAAATAAATTATCAATTAATTACATCTAAGTGGGGGTCCGACTCTATTTTTTCAGGTCATAGGGGGTACCAGAGGAACATAGTACAAGTCAGGAGCTTTGGGTGGAGAAGCTAGAAGGAGAACCAACATTTCACACAGGTCATCTGGTACCAAGGTATCATAGTGTTGTGCCGAGGAGTTCCACAAAGGCCACACTGCCAAGCAAGTCACATTTACAGCAGAGTCCTTTTATTGAAGGCCTGGCTGGTGACTGCCTCCGTGTCCAACCATGGGGTTTATGAGTGAGCCCCAAGTGCTTAAGGAGTTGGATTTTATTTATTTATATTTTACTTTTTAGAGACAGAGTCTCATTCTGTCACCCTTGGTAGAGTGCTGTAACATCACAGCTCACAGCAACCTCCAGCTCTTGGGCTTAGGTGATTCTCTTGCCTCAGCCTCCCAAGCAGCTGGGACTATAGGTGTCCGCCACAACACCTGGCTACTTTTTGTTGCAGTTTGGCCAGGACTGGGTTCGAACCTACCATCCTCGGTATATGGGGCTGACCCCCTACTCACTGAGCCACAGGTACTGACCAGGAGTTGCATTTTTAAAGCTTGGTCTACCCCCTGGTTGGTGCAGGCTGTCCAGGTACATTCAGGTGGGGGGAACAAGCAAGCATTGTACAGAAACAGAATTTTGTGGTTAGTTAGCCTTACATCATACATCTTTGTTTTAATATTTTCCCATATATCTTAGTTTTAATACTTTTCTTTTTCTTTCTTTCTTTCTTTCTTTTCTTTTTTTTTTTTTTGGAGCTAGACTCTCATACTACCAAGTTGCCCTTGTTTCACTACTTATCTTCCACTTATCTTGTGTCAGTACTCTCTCCACCTGATATTATCTAAAGGTCAGTCCGGGAGAGTTGGATCCTTTCCCAGGCCCAGGAGTTAGTGAAGCAAGAAGTTGGTGAGTACTTTGCATCCATCTTGGGAGTGAACCAGACTTACTCCATTTTGTTGGGGGTCTTGCAGCCCAGGAATTTGCTAGGAGTTAACTGGTATTTTTCTACTTTAGCATAGGCCTAAAAAGTGCCCCCTCGTCTCTTTTGGAGGTCAAATCATTGACCCAGAGGTGAGTATAAGGTTGGGTACAGGGTTATATTGCTTCTTAATTATCATAAGTTTGACAGCGCTTATTCACTTTTGAACATAAGAAGTGATTCAAAATGCAGAGGCCTACTGCCAGGAGGAGGGAGAAGGAGTGGTGTGGGTACATAGATTATATTTTTTCCCTCCTTCCCCAAAGTTTAAAATTTAATTTAGCTAAGTTTCGTAAAGAGTTTCCTCAGGCTTCAGTCATGAGTAGACCAGCCAGCTTCCAGTATGTGGCAGGAGCAGGGCATGTTTACTGTTTTGAAAGTATGAATCTATTTAGCATTTATTTTAAAACTTTTACAATTTCTGGATTTCGAGGCTAAGGTTTACGTAATGAGAACAGTAGTATCCTTCTTTATAAGCTTAGCACAGTTTTTAAGATAATACATAGTTTTACAAGTTTCTACAGACTTGTAGAATTTAATACTATAAATGCTTCTGGTTAACAGGTAATTTTTATTGAGTTTTAGAGTTTCAAAGCAAATGTGACTACTGTATACAATTCTATACTCCTTGGCTAGTTTCTTAATCCATTGAACAGATCAGTTCAGTAAAGCAGTTATATTTTATCTTATGAGCTGACATTACAAATAAGACTGGGATTTAATACAGGTGGGCCACAGCCTCTTTTCTCTTTGAACCATTTTTCTCTCTCCAAATTTTCTCTTTATTAAAGACAAATGATAAGTACAACTAATTTAGTTGCTAAAATAAGCTGAAGTTTTAGCATATGGGGTCTGATTACTTGCATAAGGTGCACTAAGAATAATTATTAGTTATATAGGTTTTTTTTTTCTTTCCTTTAAAATTGACTTTGCTGGAACCTTTTAAAATAAGGACTCTTGGGTTAGACTTGGAGGCCTTTCACGAGCCCAGGTTTCATTTGTGCTATTCTCTTGAGGTCCCAAGCACATTTTGGTTCCTGGACCTGTTAGAAAGTGATCTTTGTTACTTACTATAGATCAGGAAATGTTACCTATGGGTATCTGGCCAGTTTTTCCAAAGGGCTTTCTATAAAGTCAACCTTCATTCCTTAAAGTAGTCTGGATACTTCTGGAAAAACTATTCTAACTAAAGACTTGGGGAAATAACCAGTGTTTTCATTATGTTTTATAGAACAAAACAGATTCTTTTTGAACTTATTCAAATAACTGCATTGTCAGAAATTAAGAATACTTACAAATGGCTTTCAAATTCCATAGAAATTAAGGAGAGAGGAAAAAATACATGTTTCAAGTTCTGCCATAAATGTATACACTGTTTGTAAATCTACACATAGCTTAGAAGACAGAAAATGGTATTTTTGACTTCTGGAAAACAAAAATACAAAAAGAATCAGCAATATTTCAAATAAAAAGCAATAACAAGTTAATTCAGTTTTATGAGACTGATTTCTGTTTTGTTTGAAGTGAGGTTAGCAATCCTCATGAACATGTTAACTTTTAAATTAAAGTTCTAGAAATTTGCTTCAGTTTCTCTTACTATTTTTTAAAGGACAAACTTTGGAATCAGTTATTACTGACAATATATAATAAGACAGACCAATATTTTATAATATTGGGAAAGAATATATAATTGGCTACCATTTCATATTTGACAATGTTTTCTATACATTTTTAATATTCCAAATAAGTCTAATAATGTCATTTTAAGACTATATTTAGAGTTTTGATCTTGGAATGTTTGTTAAATATCAATCGTTGAAAAAAATTTTTAAACAAGATTACAAGTTAAAAAGTTTTAAAGGCAATATATAGTTAATGGGATTGTCTGTAAATTATGTTACAAATTTTCTTTTATGAGGTTTTATTTTTCTTTCTGTTTAATTTTTTTCACTTTCAAAAACTCATTTCTTACAAAACAAGATCACAGCATACTATAAAGTTAATTATTTTCTTGGCCAGACCAACAATTAGAAAGTTTAAAAGGCAAGAATCTGGGGGGGGGGTTGACAAAGATTCAGTTTCTTAAACAATTTAAACAACTAAACTACTACATTTTCCAAATGAGGGACAGTATATGGAATATAATATTGATACAGGATTTTCTCATTTAGGGCTAGACAGGGATCATTCCCATCTTTAGGCTCAGGTTAACTTAGAAATTTGACTTTTTGTTTCTTTTTTCAGAACAACATTAGGCACAAATGGGATATACCCTGCAGACCATACTCTCTAGATGAGTTCACAGTTGAATCTAGTAACCTTAGAAATATTACAGAGGTGGCAGTTTCATAATTTTTAAACATTTGGATTTTAATAACAGGCTCAAAACTAATTTTATTTTAAAGGAAACCATAGTCATCTGAACAATAAGTTTCTTGAGTTATTCCTGTTCAAAGTTTTTATTTTTCTGGAGACACGGTTACAGCAGTTTCCTACAAGCTCTTCTTTAAAATGCTTCAGTACAGTTTCCCTGTGTCTTCTATTTTCTTTCCTCAGATAAATCACAGATAAGTTCTAGCTGGGATAAAAACTGAGATACAGACAGGGGCCACTCACTCAATTGTTTCACCTTCTGTGAATGGGGGAGGGCACAAAAGCCCACCTATTGGTATCTGTTTCAGTCAGTTTCCAAGCACTCACAAGTACACAATTTCAACCTTCCTTTTTTTTTTAGGATTGCTGGGAGGTTTTAAAGCTTATTCGTTGGCACAGATTTCCCACTGGTTTTTGGGTATAATTTTCACGTTGCCCAGTTGGCAGCCAGGCCTCTTTTGGGGGTGAGGGGGAGTGAGATAGCTAAAAAATGGACTGATTGTAAACAACCGCAAGTCAAACAGTGATGATATTGTGAGTCCGGGCTGCTGACTAGAATGTTCCAGCTTTTTTGTTATCACCTGCTATTCCTGACTTTAGAGAAAGTGATTAAGGGAATATTTGGGGGACCAGCACATACTGAAAGTTGGCTATTTAAGCATACAAATACTTGGAGACATTCCTTAGAAACTTGATTTTATATTTATCACTTATATTTGTAGAGAAAATATTTTAAAATAGCTTAATAAATATCCCAGTGGGGTATTTGCCTTAGAAGAAGGGGAACTTATTTTAGAATGACAAAAGCATTTGTGAAGCACAGAGAGGCACAAAAAGGCAACAGCACTACAATGGACCAACCAAAACTAAACTGATAACCAGAGAAATTAACCAGATTAACCAGAGGGACTTAAAGCATGGACCCAGACCAATGGGACTAAAGGGCTGGAAGGACAGTTTAGATGGAGAGAACAGGCATAGATCCCAGATGGGAGTTTATTAGGGAAATTGATCAGGGTGGCCAGGCTTTCCTGTGTGACCACTTTTCAAACCTGTCAGAAGAAGAAATGATCACAGAAACCTGTAGGGGGGCCAGCCCACACCAAAGCCTGGCAATAGAGCAGAAGCCTAAACTATAATGCTGAACAGAGCAGAAGTTAAAAACTATAATGCTGAACAGAGCAGAAGCACAAACCATAATACATTAACTTGACAAACAACATAGAATACAATTGAACAAAAGTATATAAATCTAAATTGCTCATTTGAGGCTGAGGCTCCCCACTGGCATCCCAAGTGTTTCTAGAGTCGGGTGTTGACACACATCTCTGGGAACCCCCAACAGGCCCATAGCTCAGCAACCTGGGTTTCTGTTTCTGACAGACCAATAGCCCGGGAGTCTGAGGTTCCTGTCTTACAGGTTTACGAGATTAACTTCAGGCGTAACTGGAGGTTAGAAATCAAAGTCCCTTTTCAGCTGCCCTCTGCATCCCAACATCTCTGAGGCCCAAGGCCAAAGCACTGATGTCTCAGTGGCAATTGTTCTTGTCCAAGGCTCCTGTCCCTGTGTCCTTCCCTCAAAGGTCCCTAAGGGCCCTACACAATTCACAACAAATGAATACAACAAACAGTTATATATTACCACAACAGTCCACAACAACAAATAAGCACAACAAAAAATGAACACAATAGTTACACTAAATGTCTATAGATAGTAGCCAAAAATAGATGTTTAAATGGCTTACCTCCAGAAGTGGACTCACTGGTGAATTTAGGGGTGATCGCCAGTCACTCGCCTCTCCTGAGGTCTCTGGGTCCTCTGGGGACACTGGAATGTTTCTGTGGGTGCCTCCCCTCAGAGGGACGATACCCTGTCTTGAAGGCTATCAGAAGATCGCCAGTGCCAGAGTCTGGAGGATCTCACTGGGGTCTCCAAATGATTTGCCCAGAAGTTCCACAAAGACCACACTGCCAAGCAAGTCAAATTTACAGCAGAGTTCTTTTACTGAAGTGACAGCCTGCAACTTCCTCAGTGTCCCAAAGTGGAGTTCCTGAGAGCAGCCCCAAGTGCTTAAGGAGTTGGATTCCTTGGCCTGAATCCTAGTTGGAGCACAGGCTGTCCAGGTGCATTCAGGTAGGGGTAGCAACCAAGCATTGTACAGCAGCAGAATTTTGTGGTTAGTTAGCCTTATGTCATATATCTTTGTTTTAATATTTTTCCATGTATCTTAGCTTCAGTACTTTTCCTTTTCTTTCTTCTTCTTTTTTTCTTTTCTTTTTTTCTTTGGAGGCAGAATCTCACTCTACCAAGTCAGCCTTGATAGAGTGCCATGGCGTCACAGCTCAGAGCAACCTCCAACTCTTGGGATTAAGCGATTTTCTTGCCTTAGCCTCTCAAGTAGCTGGGACTACAGGCACCCATTCAAACATGCAGCTGTTTTTTGGTTTTTTTTGCAGTTGTCATTGTTCTTTAGCTGGCCTGGCCAGGTTCATACCTGCCAGCCTTAGTGCAGGTTCAAACCTGCAAACCACTGTCCTATTGGTGTTAAACCATTTTCAGTACTTTTCCTCCATATAGCTTTGTCTCAGTATTATCTCCACCTGGTATTGTCTAAAGGTCAGTCCTGGGACAGTCAGTTCCTTTCCCAGGCCCAGGAGTTAGTCAAGCAACAAGTTAGTGAGTACTTTGACATCTATATTGGGAATGAACTAGACTTATTCCATTTTTCCTGCATCTCAGGAATTTGCCAGGAGTTAATTAGTATTTTTCTATTTTAGTCTAGTCCTAACAATAGCTATTAGCAACCTCAAACTACTGGGCTCAAGTGATCCTCCTGCCTCAGCTGCCGAGCACCTGGGACTACAGGTATGGGCCACAATTCCTGACTAGTTTTTCTATTTTTAGTAAAGACAGTGTCTTCCTCTTACTTAGACTGGTCTCCAAGTTCTGAGCTTAAGTTATCCTTCCCCCCAGCCTCTTAGAGTACCAGTATTGCAGAAATATTTCTGGGGACTCATTTAGTGTCAGGTGTGGTGCAAGGCTCTGGAAATACAACTGTGAACATGACAGAGTCTCTCACGTTGGACACAGTTTAGTTCAGACAACAGGCAAATCAATAATCAATAAGAGTTTACTATAGGGAGAGCTTAACAATTTTTAATACAAGGGTCTATTTGCCACTCATAACAAGAGATTCTGGATTTAAGAGTTACATCCAAAATGTGCTCAGGGCATTGAATTAAGGCAAGAAGGTGACAGGGAATACTGGGGAGACTCAGTTAGGGGTAGAAGGGAAAAAACTTAGGTGTGTTTGTCTGGTCTAAGTATCTTCAAACAATGATAAAGATGATGATTAGGTTTTGGCAGAAATTTGGCCTGTGGGACACTTTTTATTTTTTAATATGAACTTAGAAAGTGGTTAGCTTAAAAAGGGCACAAAGTAAAAACTCAAAAATGTTATTTTCTTACTTTTATTGTTATTGTTCTTACTGTTATTATAGTTGGGTGAACTAAGATTTCTGATGTGGGTGAAAGAGGCAAGAAAGGAACCAAAACTCAGTTTGAGAAAATACAAAATCATTGAACAGAAAATTGGCATAACATCACCTCAACACAACTGAATGTGTCCCTGGCAATCTAGAATTGTACAATACCTTCTTGGTGATGTTCAAAGCAAAGCTCAATGTGATAAAAGCCAATTTTCTGAATCACCAGGTCATGAAATTCACCAAATTTATGGTTTGTGGTATACTTCAATAAGAATGTTAAATAACTGTATTGAATAAGTTCAGTTTTGGTCATGGAGAAGGAAATGCTACAGTTTTGAAGTATGCAAAACCGGAACTAACCATGTTTTCATTCAAGTTAAAGAAACTGAGGTGGGAGCAGTGGCTCAGGGCTGTACCACCAGAACTCTGGGAGGCTGAGGTGGGTGGATTGCTTGAGCTCAGAAGTTGGAGACCAGCCTGAACAAGAGCAAGACACCATCTCTAAGAAATAGTCAGGGGCTATTGCCGGAGTCTGTAGTCTCAGCTACGTGGGAGACTAAGGCAAGACACAAACCAAGAGTTTTAGGCTCCTGTGAGCTATGACACCAAGGCACTCTATTGGAGGCAAGAAAGTGAGACTGTCTCAGAAAAAAAAAGAAAAAGAAAAAAGAAAGTTAATCTGTTAACATCACAAAAGCAATGGGGAAAATAAATAAAAAAGTCATTAGCTCCCGAAAGTAGAGAAAAATGTCCCAAAATTCTGGGAAAAGTTTACCAGAGAAAAACTAGGAAAACAAAACCACTCTGCAGAGCCTCAAATCTTCTTCTTTTTTTTTTCTAATCACGGTCTCACATTTGTCACCCTCAGTAGAGTGCCATGAGATCATAGCTCATAGTAACCTCAAACTCTTTGGCTGAAGTGATTCTCTTGCCTCAGCCTCCAGAGTAGTTGGGCCTACAGAAACCTGCCCCAGTGCCCAGCAATTTTTAGAGAACAGGTCACACTATGGCTCAGGCTGGCTTCCAACCTGTGAGCTCAGGTAATCTATCCACCTCAGCCTCCAGAGTGTTAGGATTATGGGTGTGAATCATGTTTTTGTGACTCAGAGCCTCAACTTTTTTTTTTTTTTTTTTTTTAGTTTTTGGCCAATACCTGATTTGAACCCACCACCTCCGGTATATGGGGCCAACACCTTACTCCTTTGAGCCACAGGTGCCACCCCAGAGCCTCAACTCTTAACCTTACTTGTTGTTAATGGTGCATTTTTCTTTATAAGCATATCATGGTTTTAATCAAACTACGGGGTTGATAACTTCCTTTTAGTTGTGATATTTTCTTCCAAAGTCACCAGGAACTCCCTGTGTAGCAGCTGAAGCAGATGTATGAGCCTAGGAGGACAGAGAGTATCTTAGTACCTGGAAATGAACAAGCCTGGTTAGAAGAGAGTTTACAGGAGGTGAAAGACTCAAAGATGAAGCTGAAGGGTGTAGCAGCCAGGTGGTGAAACCTGCTGTGAGACATTCTAGTAAGTACTTGCAGGTGATAATTGGGAGTTATGTATTCTTCCCATTAGGCCTAGTGGCCCTAGGCTAAGACAGATAGACCTCAAGCCTAGGTTATAAATGAAAAATACCAGTTAAATCCTGGCAAATTTCTGGGACAGCAAGATTTCAAACAAAAACAAAAAAAAAATGACATATGTCTAGTGCACTCCCCAAATAGATGGGAAAGTACTAATCAATTTCTTGCTTCTAGTTCACTCCACATTTCTTGCTTGGCTAACTCCCTGGGAAACAGAAGACCAGGAGGTACCAACTGTTCCTGGACTGACTTTTAAACCATACCAAGTTGGGAAAGTACTGGAACTAAGATGTGTAGGGGAAAATATTAAAACAAAAATGTATGACTAACTAACCATGAAATTCTGCTTCTGTACAATACTTGCTTGCTACCCTATCTGGATGCACCTGGACAGCCTGGGTGCCAACCAGGATGTAGACCAAGTCTTAAAAACGCGACTCCACGGGGCTGCTCTCAGAAACCTCATGTTGGGATCCTGAGGCAGTTACTGGCTGGGTGTTCAATAAGAGGTCTCCTCTTTATTATTATTTTTTTTAGAGACAGAGTCTCTCTCTTTATCGAACTTGGTAGAGTGTCATGGAGTCACAGCTCACAGCAATCTCCAACTCCTGGGCTTAGGTGATTCTCTTGCCTCAGCCTCCAGACTAGCTGGGAATACAGGCACCTTCCACAACACCTGGCCGACCCAGTTTGAATCCACCACCCTCCGTATATGGGGCCGGTGCCCTACTCACTGAGCCACAGAGGCCATTGGAAGACTCTTCTTTAAATTTAACTTGTTTAGCTGGGTGGTCTTTGTGGGGGAACTCCTGGGCACAACATTCCAAGTTCACTCCAATGTATTTGTGCTGTTCACAGCTGTATTACCTGGCTCAATACACAGGATGGTTAAGTTCAGCTATTAGTGTTGTAAGGTATCTTTTACACTTCAGCTTAGCCAAAAGGCTGATAATTGATTGTGTGATATATTTTAAAAGGATGACAGGCTCAGTTCACGCTCACTGAAGTCAAAAGTTAAAATAAAGAATTCAAAGTCAGAGAGTTTTCACCAATAAAGATAAATTGGCCAACAATATTGATGACTTTAGGGAGGAAGGTCAGGAAATTTAGGAGCTTATTTGTTGACCTTTGCCAGCAATGTCACAATACTGGAGGGGGAACAGAGAGTGGAGGTGAGAAAAAAAAACAAAACAGAAAAGCAAGGAAGTGAAATGATCTGGTCAAAATTGTTTCGGAAACGGTTTGGAGGGACTGGAATGGTCGCCACCTAGTGTTAATTCAAGGTACTGAGAAAAAAATAAAGCTACTCTGAACTTTGAATTACTGGGAAGAAAAAGAAAGGCGGAAGAAATTAGTTTAAGTCCAACCTAATTTTGGTTTGCTCTTCTTTCTCAGTCTCCAACATGCTCCAATACTTCCAGATCCCGAAATACTCCCTCAACTGCACCACAGCACCCAGTCCTGCCTGAAAGGACAGGCTGAGGTCCTCAAGTAGACGTCTCCATTCATGGCTCAGTATGAACATGACCTTCCATGTGCCCAAGTCTATTCCTCATGTTTTTTCTTCATTTTGTTTGCCCAGGTGTGATCTATCCTGGATTTAAGTGAGAAAGCGAATTTATCTGGGGTTCTTTGCTCCTCCATGTTGACCATTATCTTGCCCCAGTAAAAAACTGATTTTCTTCCCTCTTTCAGAAGAGGAGGGGGAGGGGAGGGAAGGAGATAGGTGATGTGGAGGGAGGGTAATTGGTGAGACTTCACCTATGGTGCATATTGCAAGGGTGCATGTCAAATCTACTAAGAGTAGGGTATAAATGTCTTAACACAACAATTAAGTACATGAGGTGAAGTTTATGTTAACCATTTTGATGTAAGAATTTCAAATTGTATATAAAACCAGCATATTGTACCTCATATGTGCATTAATGTACAGTTATGATTTAGTTAAATTTTTTTCTAAAAAAACTGAGTTTCACCTGCTTTAAGTCCCTCTTGTTTTTTTTCCTCTTCTTAGAGTTTGACCTTAGGTGAATGAGGTAATTTCTCTGTGCTTCAGTACTCATCTGTATAATAGAATAATACATAGTCCCGGAGGCCTCTATGAGATTTATATAAAATAATAAATGGGAAAAGCCATTCTTTATTTGTTTCTTTATGTATTTATTTATTTACTTTTTTGATTATTTTTCCATGTAAAAATCTTTTTTTTTAAATTAGGTATCCACTTTTGTCTTCACAAAATTAAAAAGGCTTAAAATTTAATAACTATAACAATGTTTAACATAAAGACTGAAAACAAAAAGCTCATAAAGAATGAGTGAAGATAAATACATTCAGAAAGGAAATCAAATGACTGCTGCATTGAAATATTAAGCAATAATAATAATGCAAAGAAACTAACATTCACATTGTCAGATAGGAGTATGTCTATTATAGAATGCTTTGACTCTGAAGTTCAGTGTGGAGTCATTAGTTAACTTCTTATTATTTTGTTTTTTCCAAAGTCTCAAAAAATAGACAACTAATATTTATAAATAAGAGTAAAAGATAATTTCAAAAAAACAGATCATGCCAAATCTTATAAACAATAGAAAAAGAAAAGATACTTCAAAATCATTCTACTTAATCTGGATACACCTGATATTAAACTTGGAGAAAATATATTCTTATAAAGGGGAAAATACAAACATATTTCACTTATTAATGAGGATGCAATATGAAAACAACATATTAACATGTTGAATTGAAAATTAATGTTTAAGTAATATACTTTGGTCAAAATTAAATCCAATTTATGTGAGAATTAGTCACTATTTTTTTTCCTTGCCCACATCCCCTCCCTCCTTCTCTGTCTGGTCTCCCCTTCCCCCATGCCCCACCATGTTATTAATTGTCATTAATTGTCTTCATCCAAAGTCTCAAAAAAAATAGATAACTAATATTTATAAATAAA
>CAUYQV010022606.1:0-21934 GCA_963574575.1 Galagoides demidoff
AGAATCATCATACTGATGATATAGCCACTCCATGCCTCAGCTGCTTTGCTGGGCACTCCTCAAAGGACTCAGCCTTCCAAACGCCCTGTCCCATCTATCTTGTCATTCCTTTTGTGATCTCATCTAGATTGGTGACTTTAGATACCATCTTTGTATGAATGATCCTACAATACATCTTTTACCCCCCCCCAAAACAGAGTTACTTAGTCATTTTACTTGTTAAGACCCAAAATCTTAGTTTGTTTGTTTTTTTTTTTTTTTAGTTAAGTTCTTGCTCTGTTGCTTGGGTGAGAGTGCAGTGGTGTCATCATAGCTCACTGCAACCTCAAACTCCTGGGCTCAAGTGACCTCTTACCTTAGTCTCCTAAGTAGCTGGGACTACCAGCAAGTTCTACCATACTCAATTATTTTTGTAATTTCTCATAGAGATGGGGTCTTTCTCTGTTTCTCAGGCTGGTCTCAAACTCCTGGTCTCAAGCAATCTTCCTGCCTCAGCCTCCTCAAATGCTAGGATTATAGGTGTGAGCTACTGAGCCTGGACTATAAAGTTATTTTCAATTCCTTACTTTTCCTTCATATTGCACATTGATATTTCTACTAGATTTTCCTTTAAGATATCTTCTCACCACCATCGTTGCTACAACACAGCTTCAATCCACCATTGCCTTTCTTCAAGAACACCTTTACTTTTTAATCATTATATCTATTCTCTATTTAGTAGTAGAGGTAATCCATTGGATAAAAAATTCAAATCATTTCACTAACTTGCTTAAAACCTTCCACTGTATTTCCATCAAATTTTACATAGAAACCAGTTTGCTTCTTCATGGCCATGTAGTCCTATACAATAGAGCCTGTATCGTTTTTACCCGGGCTCATCTCATGTTGGCCTCTCTGCTGTTTCTTGACCATGTCAGGCATAATCGTGCCTCAGGACATTAGCACTTATTATTCTTTGTACCTGGTATAGTCTTCCCATAGAAAACTTGGTGACCTCCCTTAAGGTCTCTGATCAAGAGCTACATTCAGAAAGGCCTTACATGAGCACTTAACTCTTCTGTCACCAGAGCCTCTTCCTGTATGCCTGGTTTTCAGAGTGCTCAGCCTTATATAAGATGGTTTAGCTTGTTTATTTTCTAGATTATACTGTCTACTAGAGCAGGGAATGTGTATCCTTTGTTTATCTACAAATGTCAAGTGCTTAAATGAGTTTGACCTCACTTCACATGTTCAGTAGAAAACAAAGTGACCAAAGAGTTACCAAATCAACAGCTGAATTTTGAATTATCTAGAAGAATGGAATAACTTGCATATTTTCCAACTAATTTTTGACAAATAATATTTCCCTTGTCCATCTTGTTGTGAGTACTGATCACCATCAAACATCAAGCTCATTCTCCCTCTTGAGTTACCTGAGCTGTGCCACTTCAACTGCACGTCATAGACGCATACAGATGCTTTATCCATAATTCATGCAGGAAGTCAATTTGATATCAGTGTGAAAAAACAAAGATGGTAATGATCACATGTGCCTGAAATAAAGGCCCAATGACCTCTACTTGGAGAGGTGCCAAGGAAAGTGTTGGGTACAGAGTTCAGATTTGCAAAGAAGCAAATGAGGACAGAGCAGGCTACCATCCTGCCAATTTTAAGCCATGGAGCATGACCATAGTGATTTTTTTTTCTTGGAAAATTTTCAAATGCGTGTAACCCAATGCCTACTTTAGATATTTAGAGACAACATTCAATAAAAACAAAACTTTAAAATAAAACTTCCATAAATGCACATAGAATTTTTTAACCCCAAGGTAAAGAGATTGAACAGATACACCCAGGCATTCTATAGCTTTAACTGTGGGAAAGGATCATTGCCTGTAAGTCAACAAAACCTACACAGTCATATATGTGCTTTCTGTTGAGGCCATAATAAATTACCACACACTTCACAGCTTAAAACAACACCTATTTATTATTACAGGTCCATTGGACTCTATGGGATTCTCTGCTTCCAGTCACTTGAAGCCAAAATGAAAGTGTCAGCAGTACTGCCTGCCTTTCTGGAGGCTCCAGGGGAGAATCTGTTTCCAGATTCATTCAGGTTATTTGCAGAATTCTTTCCCATGCTGCTGCAGGACTGAGGTTCTCACACCCATGTTGGAGCTACAGGATTTGTTCTCAGCTTCTGGAGTCTATCTTCATTCCCCACACGTGTCCCCAGTAATTATAAAATCAGGGGTGGCAAGTTGAGTTCCCTTCATGTTTCTGATCTCTTCTGCCTCTTCCTCAACCACGTCTCTTTTGACTTCACTTTAGCAAAGAAATGTTCTCTGCTTTTATAGGGAAGACGATCATGACGCAAAAATTTTGCCCACAACTGGCCATTTCAAAAACATAACTATAATTTTAGAATAGTTGATCAGTAGCTTTTGTTTATGAAGATAAATTGAAATAAACATTCCAATTTGGCCATAATATTTTCTGTTCATGGTGAGACCATGGTACCACCATGTTATCTGCACATAACCAAATGCCTGTTTCTACATTCTCACTGCCAGGGATAAGTCTCATGACTTCCACAAAGATCAAAGGCAGAAAGGATAATCAAGCTTACTTTCTAACCCATTTCAAAGCAGGGACAATGCTACATTATACATACTGTGATGTGTATGTCACAAATCCTTTCTAGTATTTTCAAAACAAGACAGGGCCAGACAATCTTGGAAATGAGCATCAGTCCTCCTAGTAACAGCCTAAGACCAGCATGTTGACTTCCCCAAGCACATCTAAAAATCCTAAGTTTGCCTTTAGCAGCCTTATCTCATAAAGTAGGGTTGTGTAAATCTGTAACCTTTGACCTATAAAATGTAAGAGGATACTTATCTGAAACTTTGTTTAAGAGCCCAGAGATTAAATTTAAATTGCTGGAATCAGTAGGACTCAGAAAACATAATGGCACATACCTGACTTCTAAACATGTATTTCTCTTTATTTTGAGATTACTCAGCTTTTATGATACATTCCATTTACTTTCATATAGGTGAGCTCCACTTCATACCCTTCAGCTTAATAAAAAGGAGAGAAAAACTGAGATTCAGTTTTGTATTTATTTAGTTTTGTATTTATTCAGTTTTGTATTTATTCAGTCAAAAAAAATGAATGCGTAACTGTGTAGCATTTCCTTAAATCTTTCCCTTCATCTCCTCCTCCTTTCTTTCTTCACTGTTTGCCTTTATTCATCAAATATTGATTGAACATCTATTATATAAGAATTGTGCTAGCTTCTTTTTTAATTTCAAAATATTAAGGGAGTATAAATGTGTTTGCTATATGGATACCCTGCATAATGCCTAAATCAAGGTTTTTGGTGTACCCATCACTAGAACAGTGATCGGTGTACCTTCTAGTTAAGTTTCTATCCCATATCACCCTCACCCTTTCCCCCTTTCTTGCTTTCTAATGTCCTCTATAACATATGTACCTTCTGTTTACATTTATTAGCTCCCACATATTGGTGAGAAGTTTCAGTGTTTTTGTTTACATTTCTGAGATACTTCACTCAGGATAATGGTCTCCAGTTCCACCCAAGTTTTTGCGAATGACATTATTTGCAAAAACTCATCCCTTTTTATGGCTGAGTAGTACTCCATGATATATGCAGAAAGGCTGCATTGTTTTAACTATTCATGAATTCAGGGGTATTTAGGTTGATTCTACACCTTTGCAATTGTGAATTGTGCTGTGATAAACACTCAAGTGCAAGAGTTTTTTGATAGTATTACTTCATTTCTTCTGTGTAGATAACAAAGCAGTAGGATTACTGGATCTAATGATAGGTCTACATCTCTGAGAGATTTCCATTGTGTCTTCCATACACATTGTACTAATTTTCAGTCCCACCAACAGCATGTAAGCATTCCTTTCTCTCTGTATTGTTTTTTTGTCTTTATAATAATGGCTATAACAATAATGGCTATTCTGATAAGGGAAAGGTGGTATCCCCCCATTGTTTTTTGTGTGTTTGTTTGTTTTTGGCTGGGGCTGGGTTTGAACCCACCACCTCCAGCATATGGGGCTGTGTCCTACTCCTTTGAGCCATGGGTGCCACCCCCCATTGTTTTAATTTGCATTTCTTAAATGATTGGTGATGTTGAACATTTATATGTAAAGTGATTATTTTCACACATTATGTAGATATCTATTCACTATTGATTACTTCCTTTGCTGTGCAGAAATCTTTTAATTTAATTATGTACCAATTTACTTGTGTTTATTGTCGCTATAATCGTCTTTGTGGTTTTAGTCATAAATTCATTGCCAATGTCTAGATGAGTTTTTCTTATATTTTCTTCTAGCATTTTTATGATTTCATACTTTACATTTAAGTTGTTATTCCATTTTGGATTAATTTTTGTATATAGAAAGTCCTATTTCCTTCTTCTGCACATAGCTATCCAATTTTTCCAGCACTATTTATTGAACAGGGCTTCCTTCCCCCAGTATTCATTGTTTAAGAGGAGTTGTAAACAGAAGGGTTTTGTATCTGGGTTCTGTATTCTGTTCTATTAGTCTATGTCTCTACTTTTATAACAGTATCATGCTGTTTGGGTTCCAATAGCATTGCAGTATAATTTGAATTCAGGTAATAGTATGCCTCCAGAATTTTTCTTTTTGCTTACGATTATTTTGACTATTCAGGCTCCTTTTCATTTCTAAATGAAGTGTAGCATATTTTTTTGAGGATATATGAAATATGACACTGGTATTTTGATGATTTTGTAAATCATTTTGGGTAGTGTGCACATTTTAATGATATCAATTTTACCAATCCATGAGCAGGGAGTATTTTTTCATTTGTTTAAATTAAGCATTTTGTAGTTTTATTTGTAGGAATCTTTCACCTCCCTGTTTAGGTATATTCCTAGGTATTTTATTTTCTTTGTAGCTTTTGTGAATGGTATTGAGTTCTTAATTTGATGCTCCAGTTGACTGTTATCTGTATGTAGAAATGCTACTGATTTGTGTATAGTAGCATTCGGAATCTGTGATTTTGCTGAATTTTATTTATCAATTCCAGGAGTCTTTTGGTGGAGTCTTTATGATTTTCTAGATATAAGATCATATGGTCAGCAAACAGGGATAATTTGATGTACTCTTTACCAATTTAGATGCCCTTTGTTTCCCTCTTTTGTGTGATTGTTTTGTCCAGGACGTCCATCATTATGTTGAATATAAGTGGTGACAGTGGGCGCCCTTGTCTTGTTGCAGTTCTTAGCTGGAATGCTTTTAACTTTTCCTTATTCAGTATGATGTTGGCTGTTGGTTTATCATACCTTCCTTTTAAATTTTTGTGGTATGCTCTCTCTATGCCTAGTTTGTTGAAGGTTTTCACCATGAAGGGTGCTGAATTTTATTGAATGCTATTTCAGCATCTGTTAAAATGCTCATACCATCTGTGTTTTCAATTCTGTTTATGTGGTGAATGACATTTGTTGACTAGCATATATTGAACAATCCTTGCATCCTCAAGGATTTGTTCTCAACTTTTGTTGAGGATTTTTGCATGTATGTTCATAAGGGATAATGGCCTATAATCTTCTTTTTTTTATGTACATCCTTTCCTGGCCTTGGTATAAGGGTTATAGTAGCTTCATGGAATACTCAGGGAGTATATTCTCTTTCTCAATATTATGAAATAGTTTCTATAGGATAAATACCAGTTCCTGTAGGTCTGGTAGTATTTGGCTCTGAGTCCATCTGGTCTGAGGGTTTTTTTATGTCAAGAGTTTTGTTGTTGGTGCTGGTGGTGGTGGTATGTGTATGTTTTTGAGACATAGTCTTACTCTAGTGCCACAAGCTAGAGTGTTATGCCATCATAGTTCCCAGCAACCTCAAATTCCTGTCTAATGTGTCACCATACTGACTAATTTTTTCATTTTTAGTAGTGATGGGGTCTCACTCTTGCTTAGGCTGGTCTGAAACTCCTGAGCACAAGCACTCATTTTTCATTTCAAGCAATCCACCTGTCTCAGCCTCCCAGAATTCAGGAGGGTATTTTTTGTCTTTTTGCTTCAACCTCCTTGCTTATTATTGGTTTGTTCAGGGTTTCTATTTCTTCCTGATTTGGGCTTGGAAGGTTTGGGGTTTCCAATTCCTCTAGATTTTGGGCAGAGGTTTTCATAATAGTCACAAATGTTACTTTATATTTCTGTGGTATCACTTGTAATGTCTCATTTTTCATTTCTGATTGAGGTTGAGTCCTTTCTCTTATATTTCTGGTTAATCAATTTTATCTTTTCAAAGAACCTACATTTTGTTTCACTTTTTCCCATTTTATTTAGTTCTGTCTTGGCTTTGTTATTTCTTTTCTTCTGCTGGCTTTGCTTTTTGTTGTTGTTGTTGTTGTTGTTTTTTCTCTTTCTAATTCTTGGAGATGTGACATTTGGTTGTTAATCTGTGATCTTTCTATTTGATGTAGACATTTAAGGCTATGAATTTTCCCCTTAGGACTGCCTTTTCTATACCCCATACATTTTGAAAGCTTGTGTCCCCTTTATCAATCAGTTTGTGTAATATCTTGATTTTCCTTTATTTCCTCATAGACCAAGGATTATTCGGCATTAAGGTGTTCAATTTTCCCGACTTTGTGTAGATTTGAATTTGCTCTTGGAATGGATTTCCTGTTTTATTCTACTCTGGTCTGAGGAAGTACATCATATAATTTTGATATTTTTGTATTTGCAAAGACTTGCTTTGTGGCTTAACATATGATCAACTTGGGAAATGTCCCCAATGTTGGTAAGGAAAATGTATATTGAGTAGTTTGGAGGTACAGTGTTTCGTAAATATCTATTAGGTACATTTGTTCTAGAATCTTAAGTTCTGTGTTTCTTCATTCACTTTCTGCTTTATTGATCTGTCTAGTTCTTTTAGTGGAGTGTGGAAGTCCCTGACAGTTAAACTGCTACTGTTTCTTTCTTTGCTTAGATTTAGAAAAAATTGCTATATTAAATTGAGAGCATAAATTATATAATTCAGTTATGTTTCTTTAGTATTGTTATGCCTTTTTGTTGAATTGATCTCTTTAATGCTATATAATGACCGTTTTCTTTTACCCATATTGATTCAAAGTCTATTTTATCTAATGTGACAATGGCTATACCTCTTTGCTTTTGGTTTCCATCAGCACAGGATATTTTCTTCCATACTATTGTGTTGAGTCCATGTGAGTCTTTGTGGTTTAGATATATTTCCTGGAAATAGAAAATACTTAGATTTTGTTTTTCATCCATTCAGCCAGTCTATGTTTTAAGTAGGGCAGTTAGACCATTTATGCTGGCAAATATTGATATGTATTCATGTTGTTCTATTCAACATCTTGGATGGTACCTTGTTTTATTTTCTCTCTTGTGCTTTTGTTTTATAAGATTTGTGAACTCTAATTTTGAGTGTTTTTACACTGGGTGGTATCTGTTGTGCTATTTCATGTGTAATGTGCTTTTAAACATTTTCTATAGGGCAGGTCTAGTGGTGAAAAATTTCCTTAGTATCTGGGAAAGACTTTATTTCTCATATACTTATGAAGCTGAATTTAACAGGGGATAAAATCAATCTGATTTTTCATAGTTCTGAAGTTATTGCAGAGATTCCTTCTCATCTGCAGCAGCTGTCACTTCTTATATTGGGATTTTCTTTCATTTAGATGGGTCTTTACACTCCCACACTCTTAAAGGTGTGTGTACCATATGCTGGTTAAGGAGATTTGGCTTTAATTGTGGCACTTTGATGAGGATCTAGTGCCTTGGTTATAGATATTCTTAGTGTAGTGGTTTTCTTAATCACTGGGTATTTGTAGGAAATAGCAATGGTGAACTATGTGCATAGGCAGATTCCCTATCTCTTGTTGATGAAAAAAGATAAATGTCTTTGAAATTCTTTCTCTTTCTCAAGCCCTGTTGTCTTTTTAACAGTATGAATTATATTAGGATGCCATTAATCTCTAAGTCAACAGGTGGTGTCATGAGTTAGGCAGCCATGCCCTGTATGATGGAATCATAAGTGCAGCAATGGGCTAATAATTTGTCCCCACTTCAAATAGGTGATATTTTCAGGAAAGATCTGTCTGTAGTGATGTTTTATTGCACCCAAAACTGCTCTAGTCAATCAAAAGAAGTACTTGATCCCTCTGGTGGCCTGGAACTCCCAGAGGATTCCTTATTTTCCATCAAAATAGAGGGGGGTGGAAGAGTAAGTCTGGTCAAGGCTGGGTCAGATGAGCCTGAATTCAGGCTCCATAAAGTCAAACACAAAAGTTATTTTTGCAAGAGTCGTGGGTGGGCTACCCTGCTGCTAGGGAAATTGACCGTGGAGGGGCTCGAGCTGCCCTACCAAGCCAGAAACTCTACTCATGGAGAAGGGGCCATTTGGGAATCACAGTCTGGTTATTAGGAGTGGGTCTTACTTTTCTCCCTTCTCTCTTACCCCACAGGTCTCCTTCCAGTATTGTGCTGCCATGTATCAGCCCAAACTAGCTGAGCTCACCACCAAAGACACAACAGGTTGGGAGCTTCTCTGAGCAGGATCCTACCTCAAATTGAAAGCATGGCTTTCCTGTGATGAAGGTCTTTGAACTTCTTTGTGGGTGGTGCACTACAGCTCAGACCCCCACCACACTCTTGTTTCAGTTCTGCACATGTGTGCCCTCTCACCACCAAAAATTAGTTCACAAATCTCTCTGTTCCCCTGAGCAACATGTTTGAGTCCTGGAACATGGGTTCTGGCCTATGGGCCTGTCACCTTGTCCCTCAAGTTCAATCCCTGACCATATCAGGGAGGAATTTGCTTGTGTTGCCTATTTTGCCTGTGGAATGCTCAGGTAAGTTTAACGTTCCTCTGCTACAGGGTGTGTCCTGCTCTTGAACCAAGCCATATAGGCTTGGGCACGTGACAAGGGTGAATGGTCCTGAGGGGACTGGCATCCCAGTGCTTTGTTCTTAAGAAGCTCCCCAGGGAGTCCTTTACTTTGAGTTTGTCATACACGTAAAAGGTAGTATCTAAGGAGGTACTGAGGCAGGAGGGAAGCAGGAAATGGAGAGAAACTGAAAGAAACTGTCTTTGCATGGGAATAACTTCTCCATTCATTTGGATTCTTTGGGTCCTTA
This sequence comes from Galagoides demidoff, assembly GCA_963574575.1. NCBI lineage: Eukaryota > Metazoa > Chordata > Mammalia > Primates > Galagidae > Galagoides > Galagoides demidoff. The sequence goes on from CAUYQV010022606.1 coordinate 9,159, forward strand.
TTGACATCCGTTCTCATTACACTTATGTTAAAGTTGTGTTACCTTAGGAACAGAGCTACAACCGTTAGGCTTAGTTCAAAGTGAACTAGATACTACAAGATCTTAAATTCATACATAAGATTATGTGTACAACTAATTGCTTCATTTAGATTTAACTCTAAATTTAATATACCATTATTTTTTATACTGGAAGAAGTTATTATTGTTATAAATTGACTTAATGTGGTGTCTTCTTCATTGTTCCAGCTACCATTGTAGACAATGAAAATACAGAAAAATATATAAACCCCTGGCATCTAGAAACTCACAAGTTATGATCAATCATAATTTATTAACATTTTAGAAATATTTGTTTTAGAATGAATGTGAATCATATGAATTTTACTCCAGTCAAGTAATTAATATCCTGAAATAATTTTGTAATGCATGAATAAATTGAAAATATATAAAATTATCTCTGACAATTTCTGTTTTGAAAGGAAAAAGCACAAAACTTTTTCAATTGTAGGACTATACTTCATGTTACTATAATTTAGAGCATTTTTTTTGTGCATCATATTACATTGATTTGTTCAATAAAGGTACAGAATATATTTGTGAAGGAAAATAACACAGAGAAAATGAAGTAATTGAATTGTCTCTGTATCATTAAAATTAGCAACTTACACTTATAACTACAAGTCTAAACTAATATTCTGACTTGACTCATACTTAAGATGTGCTCTTTCCCCCTTCTTGGAAGAAGTTAATTAAATTGGTTATGACAGGCTATGTTTTTAGGTAAGTTCAAAGATTCTTATACCGTTGGAAAATATTTTGATTATGGCAACCTGGAGGCTGTAATAATGCAAATATCAATATTGGACGTTCGGGATACTATTAACCCTATAAACATTAAATCTCATTTTAGGCTACACATTCAAATTAAAAAGAAATATATTTCTAAGTCAGATTTTCATATAAAACCTTTACCACAGTGGTGTATATAACTTATTTAAAAAGTATGTTTGGGCCTGTATTGTTGAACTAACAACCTCCATTCTCCACTCCCTTTTGGTGTGTTTCAGCATAGCTATGAGTCAGAATGTGTAGCCACTTGGAATTATTTTTTTCCTTTTTACATCCTGAATACCTATGCTTAAGTTCTATCTGTTTAATAATTATTCATAAATAACTCAACTCTCATTGCTCCCCTTTAACAGTAGATCTCACCATGAAGAACTGCTAAATTCAAGTTTCCTTACACAGAAGGAAATTCAAGTTACCATGAAGAACTTCTAAATTCAAGTTTCCTTACACAGAAGGGAATTCAAGGTATGTAGTTACAAGTCATCCATGTCCATCAGCTTGGCACACATTTAGCACTACTGTAAGTGTGTAGAGTTATTTTCTTTAATGATTACTACTTTTCTTCTTTCAAGTCCAAGAGTTGATTTTAATTCCATAGTATTCTTAAAAAAAAATAGTTCTGTTGAGAAAAAGAAAAAGTGAAGAGAATATTTTAGTGGATACATAAACAGGAACCATTTTGTAAAAAACTGAAGATAGGCTCTGTGCCTGTAGCACAGTGGTTACGGTGCCAGCCACATACGGCAAGGCAGGAGGGCTCAAACCCAGCCTAGGCTAGCTAACCAACAATGACAACCGCAACAAAAAATAGCCAGGCATTGTGCTGGGTCCCCAACTCCTTAGGAGGCTGAGGCAAGAGAACAGCTTAAGCCTAAGAGTTTGAGGTTGCTGTGAACTGTGATACCACAACACTCTACCGAGGGAGTGATCCTTTGTCTCAAAAAAAACAAAAAAAAAACAAATGAAGATAGAGTTTAGAATATGTAAAACATTGGTTATGATAAAAAATTTTGACAGGATTACACAAATACAGAACAACAGATAACTCCACCAATCAACAGGAGGGATCTAGCAGTGGAAAAAATGAACATGAGAAAAGTATTGGAAAACAAGAAACATGTAGAAAGAAATGGCATTACTTAACATAGAAAACAAATGATTTGAGAGAAAAAATAGAAATTTCATCATGTGAAGAGTTATTTTATAGATGATGGAGTCCAGATATTTCCCTGTCCCTTTAGCTAATATGGAATTATATGACAACAGGAATTTTAGGTTAATTATTGTCAATATACAGACTAAGAAGCCCTGAAATTTTTTATCAGGAAATGTGTCTAGAAAGATTTATTCATCCATGCTAATTGACATGGGACCAGGGACCCATGGGGCCTTATTAAAATTAACCTTCAAACCAGAAGCTGAAATTTTGATGGTCTCAAGAATCAGAGATACATCCATATGTGTAAAATATATAAATTTTATTAAAAAGAAGAAATGTGTTGTCTATCTAGTAGAGATTACTTGAAATAATTACTCTATCTGTATCTGCAAATGGCTATTTTTCTCAGTGGTTTTGATGGAATACCTACCTACATTAATTTAGATATCTAGGAATAAATTCCCATCTGGTATATCTAGGTTAAAGTAAGAAATGAGATCACATTTACAGTAATAACGCTTACTCAAGAATGTAGGATAACTGAAATGTATACAAAAAACTCATTCTTACTAACCTACAATTAAACCTAAATATTTTTAGGCACTTATCACTTTCTTTTTTTGTGAAATGACCTTTTTGATAGTGAAATAGACTAGATAGGCATCAGAAGCAGAAATTTGAATAAAATAAATTATTTGTGGTTGTTGATTTTATCATTAAATGAGATGATGAATATAATTCTTTTATTTTGTAATGTTCACAGATATCACATCCAAAAATCTCAAAATAGCATATACAATTAGAAGCAAATGGCACATGCACTAATTATTTACATCAAAAGTCATTCTGTAGACTTCTAGTTCTGGCTTGCTGGAGTAAGTCCACTACAGCCCCTCAGTTACGTTGATAATAACAGAAAACTATACAAATTCTAAACAACAGAAACAACTATTTAGAGACACCAATAACCAACCCAAAGTATGAAATTTTTGCATAGGAATTAAAATTCAAAGAAGCAAATCACTTCTTGGAATGAGTTCTCACTCATGGGAATGAGTTTTCCCCTATTTTTCTTTTTAACATAACTAAAATTCCAGATGAATAAATCTTTCTAGATATGATAAGCAGGGAAAGGGACCTAGTGGTTCATAAGGAGTAGATAACTCCCTGAGTCACGAAGTCCAAAGATGGGGATACGTTAATTCTGGGTCTGAGCACACACAATTCTCAACTTAAACCCTGATGTATGTGTAAATAGTGAACCTGTGTTACAAAGGCCTGGAGAACTGAACTGAGATTTGGACCACCCATGCCAGTTTCACAAAGAACTTGAACTACGAATGCACGCACAGATTCAAATCAGCATGCAAGAGAAAAAGAGAATGAAATGAGACTTGATTGAGATGGTTCATAAGAGAAGGGACACAATTTACAATCTCAACATAACCAGCTTAATTAGTAGCTAAAACAAAATTATCTACAATCTCTGGAGGATTATAACATGACTTAGTGTTTGCACTACATAATATTTATAATGTCTAGAATACAATACAAAATTACCTGGCATACAAAGAACAAGAAAAATAGTAGCATGTCCAAATTCCAATGGGGAGGGGGAATTCTAAAACAATCTGCAAGTCGGATGATCATGTAAAATCTTTAAAACAACTAATATAAGTACAATTCATGAGATAATGAAACATATTCTTAAAAAGAATAAAAAAGAAGGGCAAATTTAGAATGAATTTCTTTCTTCTACCTCATCATAGCGTGGCTAGGTGTCTTGCCTTCAAAACCTCTATGCTATGGAAGCCATATCTGGTAAAGCTTTCAGAGAGAGATGACTTTGCATATATTTATATTTGCAAGATCAGACAGTTAAGTTCCTTTACTCATTCTAAAAAAAGTACTACATACCTCATTGCTGAATATGTCTATGTCAACCTGTAGGTACTCTCCTTAAAAGCTACGCACTGACACCAGCACCTAGTCTACCCTTCCAAAAGCAATTTGGAACTCTCTTTCAGAAACAGCCATCTGAGCTGTCATTGTACAAAGTCTGACAATTAAGTTGGCAAAGTCATCCTAAAAAAGAGCTGCATACCTCAATGTGAAGATCACTATAGACACCAGATGGCCAAGGGGTGTACTTTGAAGGTGACTGTAGTGAAATTTGGCAACAAGGTATGTAGCACTTTTTCTAGGACGATTTCACCAACTTAATTGTCAAAGCTTGCATATATCATATGTACATACGCATGTGTGTGTATGTGCATGTGTGTGTGCGCACACGTGTGTAAGACAAGAATAATAGCACCATTAAGGAAGACCAAATGTTTCACACATTAAATACACTGAACAAAGCGTAATGTAGGCAGTAAAAAAAGTATTTTGTTTAAAGCAACTCAGAAATGGATTAGTTTATATTGTTTAAGAAAAATGAGACCATCAGTAGCTTGTCTAGAGGTATACGGTGTTCTTTCTGCATCTAATTGTGTTTTAGTAGCTTTTCATGGATTGTTATATATTTTTCTTCAAATAAATTTTTAAGACATAGGCAAAGCTGATTATAAATGTTGGTAAATTCATACCCCATGGTATCATCTGAAAAGCAACATAGACATTTATCCCTACTCTGCTGTTACAATGCTTCTCCTTCTATCATTAGAGTTTGTTCCTTGTTTCATATGATATATTGATTTAAGTGCCAAACATCCTCATTTAACATATTTGTCTGAAAACTTCATATATACTATTATACATATAAGAGAACATAGATTCCTTTGCTGTTGGGACTGAATGAGGTATTTGGAATAAAGGAAGGAATAAGTTCCATTAGAAAAAAAAGAGGTACCTTTAAACACAGGGTACTGTAACAGCAAGAACCATACAATGAGATTCACGTCCCTTTCAATTTGGGTAACTTCATATCCAAATTTACTTTTTAGTGACCTTGGCCTGTCCAATACTATGATAAGCAGTAAAGATTGAAATGGAAACCTCTTTCATGTTTACATGGATGAAGCTGGAACATACTCTTCTTAGCAAAGTATCTCAAGAATGGAAGAAAAAGTATCCAAAGTACTCAGCTCTACTATGAAACCAATTTATAGCTTTCATATGAAGGCTATAACCCAACTATAGGCCAAGAAGAAGGGGAAAGAGGAGAGGGAGGGTAATTGGTGGGAACACACCTATGGTGCATTTTACAAGGGTACATGTTAAATTTACTAAGTGTAGAGTATAAATATCTTAACAATAACCAAGAAAATGCGATGAAGGCTATGTTAACCAGTTTGATGAAAATACTTCAAATAGTATATAAAATATAAAACCAGCATATGGTACTCCATGATTGCATTAATGTACACAGCTATGATTTAATTAAAAAAAAAAGGAAAAGCTAAATAATCAAATTATTTATATTTAAATTTCTAAATATTTGTCTATTTTCATCTATTTATTTAAAACTACACCTCTTTGTTATTCCTGTGACTATTTCTGTTTTGAAAGATTCACATTGGATAGGCAAAACTTTACAATAACCACTTGACACATACCACATATACATTTTATATGTATACATTGGTATGACAACTGAAATGAATGACTGGGGTAACGATCATCTGAGGTTCATTCAGCCAGTCAGCTTTAGGGCAAAGCCAGGAAAATAAGAGCCATGAGCCACAGATGCATCTGTGTCTGTTTTTCTGAAGAGATTTTAAGGAAGTTCGGTATTCAAATGTCTCCTTAAAGGGTGTGTGTGTGTGTGCAGGAAGAGAGGCAGGTAGGCTGATGGTTTCATTCTTCTGTGACTATATTTAATGCCCAGGAAATACACATTTTACATAAGATAAGGTGAATATTTGAAGAGAGAAAAGGGAGGAAAAGGAGAATCAATTATGCAGATGTCTCTGGGTAGGAAGAGAAATAATTGATCTAGTCTGTCTCTGTTCTGCACCTGGGAAGATAAGCTTGTAATCAACATAATCAGTGTGGAATTAAACGGAACAGACGTTAGTTTTAGGAACTAGACTTAGACCGAAAACCTAAAGTGACAATCTGCATGTCCTGTTTATGGAACCCAAAGAATTTCCTTATGGATGGTCTGTGGGGGCAGTATTTCAGAGGTGCCTGAGGCCTGTTAGGTTTATACTGGGATCCAGTGAGTGCATAATGTTACTAAAACCTATTCATTTAAAGGAAGGTGCTACATGAATGAGCTTCCAGTTTGACCTTCTCTTTTACATAAGGAGTTTGGGTATCCTGAGATTTTTTTAAATTTTCTATACAGATAGGAAGATAGATAAATTTGAATGATTCTTCCCCCAAATTTCACTGAGTGCCTTGTATATAATAAATATTTTAATGGGTGTTACCTTAAGTATGATTTAAATTTTAATGAATAGTGGCTGAGAATTGGTAATTTGTCTAACCAAATCGTCATTTTCCATAGCCTATAAGTAGACCTTTGCTGCATAATTATGAATTCATTCAGTAATCTTTTACATAAGATCTGTCACTTATTTTTGGTAAAACTCCAGCATCTTTTCAGTAACAAGAGACAATGATTACAGGCAGTCTGTAAGATGGTTGCTAACGCTCATTTCATCTGAAGAATTGTGTGCTTCTAAAAGTCAGTTTCTTTGCAAGCCCTCTGTTTTGTTGGGTGTGTGTATCCATAGATTCCTTTTTTTTAAAATCAAATCATATCTGTGTACATTAATGCAATCATGAGATAGAAAGTGCTGGTTTTATATACAATTTTAAATATTTTCATCAAACTGGTTAACATAGCCTTCAGGGCGTTTTCTTAGTTATTGTGTTAAGACATTTATATTCTACACCCAGTAAATTTCACATGCACCCTACTAAGATGCACCCTGGGTGTGGTCCCACCTATTATTCCCCCTCCACCCATCCTCCCCCTTCCCCTCCCGTAGATTCCTGACAGTTGCCTAATACTTAGGGTTGAAGGCCTGGATTGCTCACCTGAGTTTCCACTGATCTTTTGTAAGTACATAAATTTTCTAGTAGTTATCACTACTAGACATAGTGATAAATTTTCTAGTAGTTATCACCCATGAGTGGGAAACATGTAGGAAGTAACAAAGTAGTATCAGTCTCAGGTTTTACTTGGAGTGATTAGCAAGGAGCAGCTGGCTTTCCCAACTGGAACCCCTGTATTCCAGTCATAATTTGAAGAAAACTTAGCACCTACACTAGAAGTTTCTAAGCTATGCAAATACTTACCTATATCTCTACTCATTTATAATTTACCTGTGGGATAATACCCACCTGTTTCTGTCACTGCATAGAGATGAGCGAGTAGGCGGATACTAATTTTTTACATGTAGATTTTAAAGTAATATTCCCCTTTGGCTCCACTTTTCACTCCTGTTCTTCATCAGATCTACAGACTTTGTGCTTCAAGGCCCTCCAGGAGTCTGACAGAAATGTAAACCAGAGAGAGTATGTTCTGGGTTGTAGATTCCTCTGATCTTGTCTCAGAATAACTTGTCTAAGCATCAAGTGAAAACTCCCATCTACTTATGAGCGCTTCTTACCCATTCTCTTTAGTGTTAAGGGTTATGCCATTTTTTTTTTATCCTCAGGGCTTGCATTTCATTGGATCTGAAATATAAAAAGAAAACATATCTGTTCAGTAATCTTGAACTGAAAGGTGCCCTTTCTATAGTCAAGTGATACATTTAAACAATTTTTGAAATTGTAAATGCTATCTCCTGAATTAGCCAAAAAATAAAATGAAGAATTAACATCCCCATGCTTTGCTCCAGCTGCTCCCTTCCTTGCTTTTTCTGAACTTCTTTCCATTGTTTTATAAAGTTTAATTCCCCAAATTGACAACTTTGATATCTTTGTAAGTGCAATTTCATCTTCTATGCTTGTTATATGTAATGTTTTGGAAAACTGAAAACTTGAAGCTGTGTGTATGAATTATTCAATGCAGATCATAATATTAAAGGAGTTTTTTGAAAAAAAAAAACAGAGGTTTAAACATATAACTATTACAATGAGGATGATAAATTAGTTCTTATTTTTCTCAACTAATCTCCATTATTGTAATAGCAATAAAAGTTGACAGTATAAGGAAGTTAATCAATATTATAAGTTCACGCCCTGTTATTGATCATGTAATAATTCTAATACCAAACACAGAGTCTTTTTTTCAACTTTCTGTACAAACACCCTGCATGAAAGTCCTCCACGGTTTTGGCGGTCTCACCTTCTGCTTGTTTTTATTACAGGAAATTTCTAATTGATCTGTCTCAGCCTTGCTTCTCTTCCTCAACACACATACTAATGATTTAGATTTTATACTTAGAAGCTCTGTGTGTGTGTTTCTGTCTCCATAGCTTGACATCTTTGTGTTTTGGCAAACATTATAGGTGGAAGCTGGGAGGCTGCCCCTCCTGAGTTTTGCATTTTCCCTTCTATTCTTGTTGAACATTTTCATGAAGATGCACCATGAAGACTAGAACAGAACTGTCTCTCCCATTTCCTCCTTCACACGGGCTTCTCCCGTGGGTATTTCCTGCTTTGTTTATCCTTCTACCACATCTTCCAGGTCAGAAACTTATTCCTCCCACTCACCTCCCATTCAAGGTACTTACTTTCCTGTAGCATTTCTTTGATTTATCTCTTCCTGTCTATTTTCTTTGTGGACATTTCTGAAATTGAGCCCACATCATCTTTTCCCTGAATTACTACAATAATCTCCAAACTGGTTTTTCTAACTTCTGTCACTCTCTCAATGCTTACTTCTCACCACTATCTTTAAAAGACCAGATCACACTACTCTGTGCTCCAAAGCATTCATGTTCCCCCTAAGGCTTTGGGAATCAAGCCTAACATCCTCTGTGTTGGCATCAAAGAGGCCCGTGATCCTCCTGCTTCCCCTCCACTGCTGCAGCAATTTCGTGCCACCAGTTCGGTAGTTATTGGCTGTTCTGTCTGTCCGTTTAAACTCTACCCATCATTCAAAATCCAGCTCAACTTCTTCCCACTTTATAAAGCTTTCTCTGATATACCTCAATTAAAATTCATCTTACCTTTTCCAATTTTCTGTTTTACTTTATACACATCCATAATGTACTAGTTCTCACCTAGGGATTATTTCACTTCCCATAAAGTATCTGTTACTGTCTGGGGACATTGTTGATGACTGTAAATCAAGGGGAAATGGAAACCGAGAAAACTTCTGGGAACTGGTGGGTAGAGGCCAGGTGTGCTGCTTAACACGCTATCAAGTGTGGGTCATCTCCCTGTAACAATATATCAATACTACCAAGATGGGAAACTCTGCTCTAATGTAACACCATGATATCCATTTCCAACTATGATTATTTGTGACATACTTAACCCTTTCACTAAAATATAACACACTTGGAACAAGGACTTAGTTACATTGTTTTTAATTTCCCTCATTACCTAGTGCAATAATTTCAAGTGAAAATTGGAACTTAACAAATACCTGGTGAACCCAAATGAGTGCCTTTGAAAATTACTTAGTAAAAGCTTTGTAACTTCTCGGGCTTCACTTTTCTCTACTTTCCTCAGCCTCTCTCATTTTCATGTAGTTCCCTGATTAGGTATTTCCTCATCTCCTTTCCTATCATCCTTGACTTACATTTTTATATTCTTTATAATACCACATTTAAAGTTTTCCATTTTCTCAATTAACTCTCCATACTATACTGTGAGTTTTCTATGGAAAGGGACATTATTCCCTTGTCAGAGTCATCTTCAAGCCATGAACAATGTCTGGAAGGAGGTTCTTGATAACTGATCCAAAATAATTGACTAGAACATTTGTAGAAAATAGTTTTAGGAAAAGATATGAAGCAATTTCAATTTTATATGGATTTTTCTATGGAAAAATGACAATCTTAGACACCTACTTAAGCTGCTGTTTATATTTATGAGCATCAAAGAAATAGCACTAAGGCCAGGAGGGGGAACCAGGTATTCCTAAGTGTTAGTGATTATAGCTATGATGTCTCTTAGCATTACATGGAATGTCTTACTTTAATGTTTCTCAAAGTATAACGGCAGACCTTCTGCACCAGAATCATCTGAGAGTTTTATATAAAAAATATCAACTTAAAGTCTCTGGATTTGAAGACCAAAAATCAATAATCTTTCCAAGCTTATTGGAAATCTTTAAGCACACTAATATTTGAGAACCATTGTCTTTCCTCTGCTTTTTCACTTGCAGTAAAACAAGACTGTCCTATTTCTACCTACTTACTTTATTTTCATAATAATGTTAATTCTGAATAATATCACAAAACATTTTCTATCTAGCAAATATTTCATTAAGCACATTATGTACTTTTTATCACTTGCATCTCACAACCAACTAAAGAGAGAGATTCAATTATTATACTGTTTTGAAGATGTGGAAATCCATAGACAGACAGGTTATTTGCCTAATGTTAAGTCTAGATTATGTTCCAGATCCTGTCTCAAAACTCATATTGTTAAACACTATGCTTTCATACATCAGCCTGTTTTGAAGATAGCTTTTTTCCTCTTCGTTTATCATGAAGTGTTCTCTAGTTTGGGATTTTCATTTAGCCTCAGACAGCTCAAATATATTCAGTTTGGCTTCATTATCTGTGAATCAAAGGATTGGTGTATTTTCCAAAAGACATCTTCCATCAAGAGGGCTGGGTTAAACTCTTATGATTCAATGTCTTTAATTGATGAAGATTTTCAAAATGTATTCCTTTCAGCACATGATGGAATCGTTAGTAAATATAGATTTAGGACTGCTGTGTAAAGTTAGGCCAAATTGCCTCTCACAGTTTAGCAGTTTGAAGAAAACCTCAAAAATGAAAGCCCTTTAAACTTTGCTACTCGAGAGACCTGAGCCGGCCACGATGTTACCACCTGATAATGTATCTAGGTGAGCTAAGTTTTCCAAAGGCCATGTGTCCTGTGGTGATGATGGCTCCTGGCTGCAAGGCCCACTGTGAGGCCTCCAGAGAAATTGTCCTGGATCGCATAGAGAGCATCGCAATTAACGTGCTCTGTTCCTGAGAAATCAGGGGAAGTACAATTTTTGATGTCTCACTTAAGAAATAGTTTTCTCCTCTGCTGAACATTCCCCCCAAAGCCTCTTTTGTTTCTTAAAAATCCAACAGCTACTTCTCTGAAAAATACCTGGCCTGGGGGTAAAGCGCCAGGCTCTGGGTCTGGGGGAGGGAAAGAGAGCAGATCCAGATGATGTCACCCTCTGTCCCCACCACCTGTTTATTGACTTGGAAACTCAAGCCTGTTTGTCTTTATCACTGCCCAAACTGTTCTTCATCTAGTATTTTTCTTGGCTGCCTCATTCTGCTATCTCCTCGCTGTGTAGTGTATGATTGTAACTGGAATTCCGATGGCTCTCATTTTACGTCCAAACAGTTCTAGTTTCCCCTTACCATATGGCCATCCTGATGTTACCATTTGCCTCAATCATCCTTTTTGTAGCTGCTTGAACATCTTAATTGATCTCATGAGCTATGTTAGGGATTTATAACAGACATCAGTATAATTCATCTTGCACACACATGGACTGAGTCTTTTATCTGATTGGATGTGTGGTACATATACATAGATATTTATATTTCTCTAAAACCTAAGTTTCACCTTAGATTTAATACAAATGAGCTTTCAAGGGCTAGAGCTCACCAGGGGGGAAAATTACCTGTGTTCCCTTGTCTAATATGATATTTTTCATTTCTCTGAAGTATTTGGCATATAACACACTTAAGCCTTTTCCGCCTGTTTAAAGAAAGGGGTAAATATACTCAGTTTTAAAAGTTTTCTGGAATGAACTGAGAGTTTGCATTTTACTAGGTTCCCACACTGTTTTTCTTTCTCAGAAAATTTTGTCCATCAGTAAGACACTCAAAATCATTAAACAATATGTATTTATGATTTTTTTAATCCTCGGGACACACAAATTTGCATGAGATGTCTGCACATTTATCAATGATTTCACATCTCTTTTAAAGCCTGCCCTTCATCAATTACTCCTATATCATCAAAGTAAATTCTCAAAAGCAGATGCCTATAGCTATGTAAACTCACCCTCGACACACACCCCTTATAAGCCCAGTAGAGTGAAAGTTAATACCGTAGACTGGAAGGATAGTTTATAGAATGTCCTGTGTGATGTACTTAAGCCCTGAAAAGTGGGGATCTATCTCAGTCATTTTTCCGGATGAAAGATGACTGACAGTTTATTTTAAGTGTCTGGAAATAGGTCTCATGTTAAGAAAAATTATCAGGTACCAATTTTGATTTCTGGTACCATTAGCTCTTTTTCTGTTCCTCCTAATTTCTTGTCCTATTTTAAAGCAGAGACTACTGGCCAGGTGCAGTGGCTCACACCTGCAATCCCAGCAATCTGGGAGGCCAAGGTAGGTGGATTGCTTGAGTTTACAAGTATGAGACCAGCCCGAGCCAAAGCAAGACCCTGTCTCTACTAAAAATAGAAAAAACTGAGACAAGACAATCATTTGAGACAAAGAGCTAGAGGTTGCTGCTATGAGCCTTGATGCCATGGCACTCTACTCAGGGTGACAGCTGGAGACTCTGTCTCAACAATAAAACAAAATAAAATAAAATCAGAGACTATCTCTGTATTTTCATCTTTTCTTAGTTTTATCCCACAGATGTAATCTAGGTGTTACACCTTATCCAGGTGCATTTGCAAACTGACACATAATAGTGAAACAAGACGATTGTTCCT